>CM033469.1:373443902-373598956 GCA_019447015.1 Hymenochirus boettgeri
TAGTCTGTGTATAAATAAATGCTTTGGAAATACTGACTTCCTATTTGCAGGACCTCTAATAGAGACCATTATGGTCTTGCCCGAACCTGAAATGTCAGCTCACTAATGTCAACGGCAGGTAATAGCAAGGGGTACAAATTAAACTGATTTTTCCAGATGGAAAAGAATATGTAGAATAACTAGGTATGCATAATGTAAATTAAAATTTTTAAAAATAATTATATTGTTCAATGAACTTTACCATAAAATTTGGCATACACACAAATGTAATTCTATGTTGGGTTTAATATGCTGTCAAACCATCTTAAATGTCTTCCTTACTATACTACAGCAACAGGACCATGGACAGACTGGCACCACACCCATTAGACAAGTTGTCAAGTTTTTGGCTGCACGCTCCAGAGCACAGGAATGTGCATCCATAGGAAACACTTGCAAGAGGGGAGTCATTTTGCTGTGTCCTGGCTCCCCTCATAGCTGCCGCTTCTGTGGACAGATGTGTTCTTAGTATATACTTTTGTTTGTGTGTTACACAATCTTTGAGAATTGTGCATGCACACATCAGTGTACTGTAGGTCTGTGCTTCTCAAATCTATTCAGATTGTGGAACACTAGGCAATGAAAATTTCATTGCTGCCTTATGTACTTAATACGGCAAAAGCAACAAAGTTGGAGGAGCACACTATTTCATTTTCAGTGTTTTATTTAGGCAAAAAACATACAACGTTTCGGGGGATGTGACTTCCCCTTCCTCAGGTATTATGTACTTAATACCTATCCCAGGTGTATGTATGAGTGGTAAGCCAGTGTTCTCCCCAGAATTTTTTTCCAGCCGGGTGGCATGAAAAAGTAGCCGGGTGGGACAGGACGGGGAAATTCAGTTGTGGGGAAAATTAAATGTGCTCTATTTTTACTAGTTAATTATTTTCCAATATTTTTAAGGTTTGACATGCCCTTTAAACTCATGCAGTATAACTACATTGAAACAATACAGGCTTCCTCATATTCTAATGAGAATACTGATCAGCCTTGCATCATGCTCATTATATAGGTTAGGGATGTCTAACTTTGTCCCACTAGATGTTTGAAAACTTGGTTGCAGAATGCAGGGAGTTGTAGTTTTAGAAACATCTGAAGGTATCCCAGATGTAACATGGCAGCACAAGAAAATGTGACCCACATACAGCGATACCACCTTTTTGCGGCCTTAGGGATCTTGCAAAAACTAGTAAACCTACATCTAAATTCTTTATTTAATCACAACAGTGTTCTTTCAAGAAAGTTATTCCAGCCGAGTGGCATGAAAAAGTAGCCGGGTGGGCCGCCCTGCTAAAAGACCCTAGGGAGAACACTGGGTAAGCTGTCAAAGATCAGGGTCTGAAGCTACAAAGGATGATGGGTAGATGATTAGGGTCTGCAGCTACAAGGGATGATGGGTAATGATCAGGGTCTGCAGCTGCAGGAATGATGGGTAATGATCAGGGTTTGAAGCTACAAGGGATGATGGGCAGATGATCAGGGACTGAAGCTATCAGGGTCTGCAGCTGCAGGGGATGATGGGTAGATGATCAGTGTCTGATTTGTGTTGTACAGCTCCTATATTAAACTTAAAAATAGGCGAGAGGGTAACAAACAAGGCTAAGGCAGAATAACTGCAAACGGCTTTATTCAACATGACATGTTTCGAGTCACATGGACCCTGTCTTAAGTTTGACTCGAAATATATCGTGTTGAATAAAGCCATTTGCAGTTATTCTGCCTTAGCCATGTTTGTTACCCTCTCACCTATCAGATGCGTGCATAGAGAGGGTTAACTATATTAACAAACACACAGCTGTGGGTACTTTGAACTGTTCACTTGTGCAGCTCCTGACAGCTCACCGCTTCCTTCTCAAACTGGATGTTTTTTTTAGGCCAGGGGCAATCGGTAGGGTTGGAAATTACTGCTGATATTTAGGCCTGATCAACAAAAATATTTTCAGGGTGTTAGTCATGCTAGAGATGCAGGGGGGCAAAAGATAAGCTACAGCACAAGCAAAACTTTGACAGTAGACCACTCCTTAAACAGACAACCCAAGGAGGTAGGTGTACGCTTTTCATTCAACTCATTGAAAGCTCAGTGTAGCATGCGCTAGAGTTTCACGTTGCTAATGGAAACCAGGAGACTGCGTTAGGGACTGAGGAGAATATTTAGGGGTAGGTGCTGGTCTTTGGTCTGTAATTAGAACTATTTTAGGGTTGTGGAGGGTAGACATGCACTTTAAGTAAAGATGGCCAAACACATTAGTGATATTAGGTAAACGGGATGGTATTTACTTAATATTTTCAGTATGTATTGGCCCAAACCACCCAACCGTAATGCCGATGAATGACCGTAGTTGGCATTGCAGTTGGTTAGGAAAGACAGAAAATTTTCATTGCTCGAATTTGGCTCCCTTTACTTTAAGTATGTGGTTCCCATCGCATTATGCCGACAGATACCAATGTGATCTGTCTGCAAAATGTGATGAAAATCGCATGTGTATAGCCACATTAAGTATCCACAAACAGTTTGCAAACTTACCGTATTTGGTCTAAAATAATATATCCACAATAAAATGAAAAAAGATGTGCACACCGATAGAACAGACCAGGAATCAAAGGTCCGTCCTGCATTAAACGGCCTTTATTGAATTATTACTGGATACACTGAACCAGAGTATTACTTTGGATTGCATGCCTTTTTTCATTTTGTTGTGGATGCACCTGACCACGTCCGACAAGCAGTGAGTTACTGTTAGTTTGATCTATGGATCTGCTAATCGCAAACCGGTAGGAGGTTGTCTTACGAAGGTTTTGGTCAGCACCCAGACCATCTGTACTATCTTGTGAGATTATACTTACCGGTACCTAGCATTTAAATTTTGACTCGTGTTAACTGCATTTTGTTTGACATTTCCACCCCCTATCTTTCACCTAGGTATTTTTTTTATTAAAAGCCATGTGTATATATTTGATGAGGGTCACAGAATTCCCTTTTAGCTTGTCCATTGGTATGTTTGGATCTTTGGAACTAAAAATAATATAAACTAAAAAAAAATGATCCAACCTCTAGTTTATTTCATAAAAATATATCAGTTTACAAACTGATAGTGAAAATTTGTTTATCCCAGGGACAGAACAGTTTCTGTGTGTATATATGTATATGTTAACTTATAAAATAACAAACCACTTGGATACATAGGGCTGTACATATAAAATAGAGTATACAAATGTAGAGTATACATTTAAATTTACTTTGTAATTGCCAGCAATTTGAATATAAATTAAAGGGGATTACAAAAATAATAACAATTGCATAAATAGCAATCACACACAAATGTATCAACGGGCTGATGTGGTGGGGAAATGGATGATCTTGTGGCCGACAAAATACTACCAGTCCCTATATTTTAGTGGCTGCTGGCCGTCTGAACAATCTCTGTATGCAAAGCCTATAAAGAACTTTTGAAATGTGTGTAGGGGAATTTATAGATGATGAAGATGACAAACAGCTTCCAATGAAACCTGTCTGTCATCTATAAAGCTTTACTGGGTGTACTTAAAGGGCAACTATAGTGAGAAAATTGTTTTTTTTTAATTTCTTCTAATGTATCCTATAAGTCATCCCATCCACCAGGGTACCTTTAGTTTCTTTAAATTCTACATAGTCCCCGAGATATAAGCCTTTGAATATGCTGTGATTTGTAGGAGCTGCTACACCTCATCTGTCACTCAAAGGCACACACCCACACAATCCAAAGCTCCCATGCAGTACTGTCACACACTCTCTCACCCACACTATATGTACCATGTGCAACATATAGTCAAATGCTGTAGTGCTAAACACAATCAATAAACCATTAACCCAGCAATATGAACATAACACACTATAAAACAGCCCCTCCCCCCCCAAAAAAAATCTTGTATACATACAAAACCAGTGACTCAAATGGAACACTAATACAGTATATATAATACAGTAATAGACTATATACCAAACAAGACACACAGTGCAATCTATGAAATATATAGACTAAAGCAACTGAAATGTAACAGGACAACAAGCAGTGTCACTGTGTTTGTGAAGGTCTCTCACTACAAGCTGCTGTTACACTGACTCTCTCTTCAGTGATTATGATCTCAGCTAAGCAGGGGGAGAGATATGAACTTTAGGTAAAAAGTAAATAACAATTAGCAAAGTTAGAGAACAGGGAGAGTTCAGTAACTTACTTGTAAAGAATCTCAGCACCACTTGTCCTCCTCTCTCCCCCTCTGCCCCTCCCTTCAGTATATTGCTACTTTCTCTACTGCTTGCAGTCTAGCTCTGGAAGGGAGGGGTCAACAGGATGTCAGCACTTCATTTAAAGTCCTTTCAACTGACAATGCTCAGACTCTGTATACAGCCCGTCACTGCTTGAGGGGGAGTAGACAGAGAGGGGAGGGGGACTACACAGCTTGGTACAAACTTCTGCCAGTGTGAAGAAATGAAGCCACACAGAAACATGAAAGTAAGGCAGCTTATACTAAGTGATCTATACATTGTATACAGACAAAGTTTTTTTTTCACTATAGTTGCCCTTTAAGTTTCTGTAGTTAACTCGTCATTTACTCGTCATTTACCAAGCAGCATAATTAATTTATCAATCTGTTTTTCAGGAAAAATAATAGTATGAAATGTGTACAAAATAACCCAGTCAATTCTAAATAAAATGTTTTGTGTGAATGTGTTGGGACCATTTGGCACAAATTATCATTTTAATTATTTATCTATGAAAATATGGACAGAATTTTATAAACAATTGTATTTATTAGTCTATTTAAAAAGCAGAACTTCAGAATGATCTAAGGAAGTGCATGTCTCCTGCAAGTTAATACAATTCTAAAATGGGAAGTAACAGTCTTCCCAATGCCTAAAGGTGGCCATAGAATAACCTGTGCATGCTTTGCTCCTCATATGAATTAGCATACATTTTATAATAACTTGTATTGTGAAGAATAGACTGCCAAATGCATAACTATAAATGCTAATTAAGCCCTGAAAAAACAATCTTATCTGTTTTTCCCCTGAGGTAGATGGTCCTCCGTAGGCAGTAAGGTTTCCATTGTAGTTTATGGCGATGGTGCCAAATTTAGATTTGGTGGCCTAAGGTTTAGAGGAAAAGGAGCACCCAAATTCACATCTATTTTTCTGCATAAACATTTTGAACAGAAAAAAACATAAGGATTTTGAATTTACGTTATTAGAACGTATTTAATATTGAAATACCATTCACCATTTAACCTAATCCAATATCTGAACAGAAACCGCAAATTTTTTGCAAGATATGAGTGCTAAAGGACTTTGTTCAGAAACAATAAAAAAAACTGCTCTGAAATATGAACAGAGCCATCTGTTTAAGAAAGGTCTGTGCATGGTGTGGTTTTATAGATTTGTGTAACATGCAGAGAAGAACATGATTAGTACAGTACTCATGTGTGGTAAGCATTTTTACATATGTTTTTGCTGACTGGAATATTTAAAGGGGAACTAAAGTCTCCAGACAACATTGTCCCAATAGACAGAGCACATTCACAAACATACAAAAAGCTGTGTCTCACCTCTCCCTTTGCTGTGGCCATTGGAAGATTTATGAAAATAACCTGTGAGTACTAGGGGTCAGCTCCCACAATCCACCTTAGCTGGGTAAACCCCCAGCTAAGTGTCTGCGTACAGGCACATGCTCCATAAAGCTCAACAGATCAAAACAAGGAAGTTGCAGCCTTGCTTCCTAGAAGCTGACAACCAATCACATTATAGCACAGAGATCCTCCCTCTCCATGACACAGAACAGGGATTTCAGTTTTTTGTTTTCAAACACATTCAAGGCTCCTGTCCTAACAATGATATAATCCTTTGCTTTTCATACAAAAAGAAAATGAATCTTTGCAGTGTATTTCATAGATAGCATGGATGTAAGAAACAGAATACATTTCAGCAAAAATAAAAGTAAGTGTGGGGAATAGAACCTGCAACTTGTACATTTACCCTGTCTTGCTAAAAGCAGAAGTCTTACCGCTAGGCTAAGAGAGAGACTATAAAAACCATTGGTACATGTAGAATATTGTAGTAGGAACATAATAGAAACAAAAAATAAAAATACATTGGGGGAATCAAACTCATAACCTTCTGATCTGTATGTGTCTAACCCTGGCATCTTACAAGGTGAGCCACCACTGAATAAGCTTAAAGCCTAGGAACATTTAGAAGCTTTATCTTTTGCATGGAATATAATAGAAACAAAAAAAAAAGGTTTAGCTGGGGTATTGAACTTGTAATCTTCTGAACTGTATGTGTCTAACCCTGGTGTCTTACAAGGTGAGCCACCACTGCACAAGCTGAATGTCAGGGTACAATTAGAAGCTTTATCTTTCTCATGGAATATAATAGAAACAAAAAAAGCTACATCTGGGGTATTGAACTTGTGACCTTCTGAACTGCGTATTTTTTTAAATCTGGTGCCTTACCTGGTGCGCCAACACTGAATAAGCAGAGAGTCTAGCTACATTTGGTAACTTTATCTTTTGCTAAAAAAGAATAATTTAAAAAATGGAATATGGAATCCCTGATAACTTAGAAAGCTGCTTGTTACCCTGCAGTTTATTTTCTAGCAACTCACACTGACTGGTAAATAAACTGCAGGGTAACAAGCAGCTTTAAAAGTCTTATCAGGGATTCCATATTGGTGTGTAGACATCTGTATAGAAAACACTCAGTGCATAGAGACAGTGAATACTGGGGTCAGGGGGCGTGGTTCTTTGATGACTTCATGGGCTGTGGGTTGTACTGGCAACAACATGGAAGCCTTCTTATTTACAGAATCTATTTCTCACATATATTAAATGCAATGTACCACAGAAGAATCTTACAATGTATAGGTGTCCTGGGGAGAAAAACTTTCACATTAGGTTTTTGAAAATTTAAGTTTAGTTCTCCTTTAAGACACCAATGCAGTGGTATTCGCTCCTTCTCTCCAGTTAGTAGGTAAATGATCATTCCAATTCACATTATTCAGTTTGGCTTTGGTAATTTATACTTGTAGCTATAATGAAAGTATTCTGATCACTGTCTTGGGCTGACCTTTGATTAATCTTTAAAGGAAATGTTCACCCAAAAAACATCTTTAAAAGTTTTGCTTAACCACAAAGAGTCATTTCTCACCCTTCTATGTGCTATGGTTCCATAGCAAATGTATTCTCTATTTATGTTGTTTATTATAAAAGCCCTGACCCATTTCACTACTGGCCAATCAGCTCTAAATGCAATTTAACAAGTGAGAGGGAAAATGAATCTTTAAAAACCACTACTTCTATCCGTAAACCACACTTCAAACCCCAACCAGTACCATTTACCACATCTCCCTGGCACCACCAGCATATCCCCCTCCCCCTGGCACCACCAGCATATCCCACTCCCTCTGGCACCACCAGCACCACACAGACATTTTGTTTATGCACTGCAGCATCGGCAAACAACTTTAATAAAAAATAAAAGATTATACCCTGGTACCTGTGTGTCAGGACTCAGGAGGACTCAGGCTGTCAAGCAAATTGGTTTTGGCTGGTTCGCTATAAAAGGTTATCCGCAGGCTGCGCTCCGACAGCACCGGATCGGATCAGAGTCTGAGGTGTTGTGCAACGAGCCATTGGTCCGTGCGTACAGCTGAGCCCCTGACCAGTAACCGGCAATGACTTCTGCTGACTGCTGTCTCCTGATTGGAAGCCCGGGCCCCCCACAGGAATAATTTAAAGGTAAATTCCAGAAATTGTTATATACATACTGGGGCCCCTGGACGACCCCCGATGGGGGCCCTCTGGTATCTGGGTCCCAGGCACTGGGGTGGATAATCCAGGGGTGAATAATCCGGCCCTGTGCCACTAGTACATGCAGAATCTTTATCTGTTGCCAGGAACATAATGAAAACAACAAATAAAAAGAAAGCCTGAGGATTTGAACCTTTGACTTTTGGGTCTGTATGTTTCTAAAACATTATCCAAACCAATATGGAAGTCCCTAATATGACTTTGAAAGATGCTTGTTACCCTGAAGTTTATTTCTAGCAACTCACACTGGTAAATAAACTGCAGGGTAACCAGAAGCTTTTAAAATCTTATCAGGGATTCCATATTGGTGTGGAGACATTTGTATAAAAAAATACTCTTTGCTCAGAGACAGTGATTCCTGGGGTCAGGGGGCATGGCTCTTCCATGACTACATAGGCTGTGGGTTGTACTGACAACTTCTCAGTTACAGAATTTATTTCTTACAGTTACTAAATGCAACTTATTAGAGAAGAATCTTACAATGTATAGGTGATCTGGGGAGAAAAGCTTTCATATTAGATTTAAAAATTTAAGTTTAGTGCTCCCTTAAATTAGAAGTTTCCCATGTTAACTTCATGTGAATTTGTGTTGCCACTGCTTTGTTGACACTCATAATTCTCTATTTGTCTTTCTTATTAGTTAGTGCAAAGTAGAATGATTCATTTGCTTGTATGGTAAACTTAAATGGCTGTTCGGTGTGCAGGTGTGCTCAGGGGTCGGGGCATCTTATCGGACGCGTGTACAGACCTTTAGTGGAGACAAGACTATGGCTAGGCACACACTTTGTTGTTGCTTGTAATGATTGTTCCAATAAAGATTTATATAAGAATCCCCATACACAGAGGATGATCTAGTAGCTGAGTCCTGGTCTAGGGAAGTGGTAGACTACATACTGTGTTAGAGAATAAAGGAATCGTTTCCCACTATTCCCACACATTTAGAAATAATGCAATGATGTCTGGGGTCTAAACATGACATTTCCGGGCAAAGCAGTTGTTCTTGCTTTAATACTTTTGACGATTGTTTAGTTTGCCTTTAAGAACTGCAAAGATTTAAATACAGCACAGATGAAATTTAATTAGATAATAACACAAACAGGGAGATTCAATAAAAATTCTTATAGTTTAAAATGGTGCTAACAGATCTTATTTAACATTTGAAAGCTAACGTCTGATTGGTTGGGGCAAAATTAGCACCATTTTTAACGATAAGAACTTTTATTGAATAACCCTGAAAATGTTGGCTAATATATGGAAACATTTTGGTGTTAGATCTATAAATAGGATTTTGAGACAAATCAGAACTAATAAAGTTAGGATTTGTCTATAGGAAAGGTTTTTTTTCCTGATATAAAAGTATCTAAGAGACTTTTATAAACTTTACTTCTAGGAAGTCTATGCAAACACAATAGGGATTACTAGATGTTTGATGAAGTCTCCTTTATTTCCTCCTTGTTTTTCTTTCCCCAGTGAAGCTAAACATAATCTTCCCTGAAGGGAACATTTTCCGTTATAAATGACAGCTCAAGCCAACGATAAGGTTTGAAAAAGCATCGGCACGCTAAAAGTATGAAAGTAGAAACCTCCAAAAATCAAAAGATAAGGTATAAGAATATCCTGCTGAAACAGAGATGATATCCTGAAAAAAATGACCCGTCCAAACACTTCACTGAGACAAAAAGTTTAAATGGGATTTCTAAAATTATTTTTATTTCTAGTCAACAACAATGTGAAAGACAAAAGAAAAGTGCACCATTATAAAACATTTCTACTCTTTCTGTTTGATAATCATATTCCTAACTAATCACATTTTAGATGATTTTATTTTTATTTATAAAGATGTGCCACCTAGATATTAATATACATATTTTAAGAGCCTATTGCCATGCCTCCTTCATTCATTGTCTCTATGCAGAGTATTTTATATACAGATGTCTCCAACAATATCAATGTCCCTGATAAGACTTTGAAACCTGCTTGTTACCCTGCAGTTTATTTTCCAGTTACAGCTTGACAGCCTTCAAACAATACAAAAAGGTCAGCGGCCATTTTAAAAAAAAAAATCTGTTCCTAGCAAAAGATAGTTTTTAATGTAGCTCAACAGTTTAAAGCAGTCTAAAGTTTTTTGTATGCAGTGCTAAGGAATGTATGGGGAAACAGAAGAACACGTATTTTCAACACTGTTAAACCACTGTTCTGTGTTTGAAAGGCAGAATCTGCAGTAGCATGAGGCAGGTATCTGCTGTTATATTATTGTCTGTCAGATTCCAGGAGTAAGCCTGCAGCTTCCTGTGAAGTGTAGCTAGGTGTCACCCAGGTGGATAATGGGAGCTTGCCCTTTGTGGACACAGGTCAATTTATAATTAACCTAGCAGCCACAACTAAAGGAGAGGTAAGACGCAACTTGTTATATTGTTGTGAATGTGCTCTGTCTATTGTGGCAATGATGACTTTAGTTTCCTTAAATGTTACAAAACAATGTGATCAACTAGTTGTCATGTATACTAGTCCTCTGTAGACTTTCCTTTATTTATAGCATGAAACATTTCTTGACCAGGCTTTAGGAAGTGTAGTAGTTATACTACCAATAAAAAAAATAGCTATTCCACCAATTAAAAAAAATAACCCTCTTGCAGTGCAAAATTATTCACTGGGGATAGTCATATAGCGATGAGTTTCAGTTTCGCACCTGACTTCGAGACAGGACTGCAGAGTTTGAAAACTCAAGGATATAGCTCAACTTTTGAAATTTCAAAGGGGCGGAACTTGGAGGAATTTGTTGAAATTTGATGTCAAGGTCGAAAATTCAGTGTCAAAATGTCAAATATCAGTGCTGAATTTTGAAATTCAGTGTCAAAAATTTAGAAAATCAGTTTCAATTGGGTTTGAATTGGATTTTTAGGCGAAAAAAACTAGTTTAGTTAATCTACTTATCTCTCTATATTACTCATTTGTAATATAGAATTAAATATAAAGATAAGCATCCCTAATGTATTCTCTTCAAAGTAATGCATACATCTTAAAACAAATGCACTCTGAACACAAGATCACTTCTCCTTATTAAAACATCTTAACGGTCAAGTTAAAAGTAAAATTTAATCCTATTAAATTAAAAAATGAATTCTAAATCAATTTTAAAAAAGTTGTGTTTAATTTTAATGCTACAAAACAAATCTCTACAATTGTATTTTGCAACTTCTTTTTCATTTTAGGGAAGCAGTAAGCATGCATTTTTTAAAGTTAACCTCCAGATAGGTTTCTCTCTATTTACCAAATAAGCCTTTAAAACATCTGTGAATTATATTAGACTAACATCTGTAACATATATAGAAGTGTGGGTGTGTGGGCTTAGTTTATAGTTGGGAGAATTTGTGCAGTAAACTAAAGACAGGAACCTGCTACAATACATTTTTAAGACAAAAGAAAGTAATGAAATTTCCTTTTTGGTCATGTTATGTGTTTGGATAATGTGTGTTAAGATAAATACTGAACAAATTGTCTTGCAAGGTTAATTACCAGTGTTTGGATAGCAGATGAGGGGGAGAAATAATTACTAGAACCCAAAAGTTCTATTACTAATTTTGTAAAAAAGAACAAATACTTCTGGGTTATTAGTAAAGGGTGATCTAATTTCTTAGTGACATCTTAGTTTATAAAAGTAAGCAGTCCTATTACATTCTTTACATAGTACATTTTATGATAAACTTTTAGGGCTAGGCCCTACCAGCCCGTTTAAACACGCAATCCGATCACATGCTAAAAAGATCACACTAGTGTTGGGAAGTTGGATTGGCCACACTAGGTGCGCTGCAATGCGTTTATTGGAGCACATGCGATTAGCAATCGCGTGCACAGCAATGCGCATTAGCGCATCAGAAATGCGGGCTTGCGTGTCTGATTCCATATCGCTCGTACACGCTACAGTGTAGCCGCAGCCTTAAAGGAGAACTATAATATGTTTAAACTTTTTTCAAAAATAGTTAAAATGAAAAGTACCTGGGGCTAGGAGGTAGGATTGGTAATTTATACCTCTCAATATCAATTCTGATATTGACACAAAGAAAAACTGCTTCTGGTTCCTTAAGCTGGGTACACACGTTAACGATAAAGCCCCGATACCGTCGGATCCGACGGTATCGGGGCTTTATCGTTATGTGTGTACGCTCGTTTCCCGAAAGTCCGAAAATTTCCGTTGGCCGCACTAGACTCCCTATAGAGGAGTCTAGCGCGGCCGATGGAAACACACAGTCCCGAGCGTTCTCCTTATGAAGTTCATAGGGAGAACGCTCGGGACTGTGTGTATGCAGATCTTTGAAAGATGGCAGACAGGATCTTGCAGATCCTGTCTGTCATCTTTCAGAAATCTGTACTGTGTGTACCTAGCTTTAGTGCTTCAGCTTTATATTTAAACAGGAAGGCCCAGGTCCATAACCTGGCAGATGTAAACTGTGCTGTAGCTTCTCAACGAAAGAATATTGGGAAGTGGGAATAATCAATCCTACCTCCCTGTCCAAGGTACTTTTCATTTTTAAAAAGTTAATTTTACAGTATAGTTGTCCTTTAAGTAGTGTCACAGTTTTCATTTTAATGCAGCAATCTAGCTTTTAGACCTTTATATAATTGAGTAACAATTTGTATTTCATTCGTATTAAAAGAGTATAGCAAAATACATCTTTATGCTCAATAAAAAATATTACACAATATCTGCAAAAAAAAAAAATAAAGTTATAATTCAAACCAACATGTTAAATGAGGTTATTATTATCCTTTCATGAGACTAGCAATCTTTGAATAAAATCAGCTGTTGTGCAGAAGTGAGAGAGATATTTTTTTTTAGTAACATAAACTTGTTGTAAATACATAATTGAGGGAGAGATTTTGTTTGTGTACCAGACGGCTTGTTGGCAGCATCTGTCACCTGAAGAAGTCATTTCCTATATGCAGTGAGCTTCGTTATATTTTGAGAATGTTTTTTCCATGTGTCCTTGTTAGCATTGCATTCATTTTCTGTGTACATTATTAGATGCAATAAACATTGGTTTTAAATACTGTATAGAGGTTATACAAAACAAATGGAAATACGAGTGGCACATACATTTAATCAAAGGGAAAGTAAACACAGAAAGAAGTAGAATTATTAAGTAGAAAATCAATTTGGAATATTGATTATGGAGTGTTATGTAACAAATAATAGATATTTGCATTACTCTATAAAAATTATACCCATAAGGAATGTAAAAGAATAAGAAAGCACTATGGGAAAAATAACAAACAAATTGTGATATGAAGATGATATATTTGTCTTATCGTTTAAAGCCAGTGACATGTGGGATTGGAAAATGATTGTCCTTTTCCACTAAGAAATCAGTGTAAATGGGGGATCACTGACGTTCTCTTCCCATTGTTGTTCATAGGAAGTTGTTGGCTTATCGTTCATGAGAATATGCTTGAGATATAAAACAAGTTTATGTTGTGGTTTTTCTATAGAAACATTGTAAAAGTCCACCAGCTGCTTATGCTGTTAGACTACAGCTGGTCAAACACAAATGTACATTGTGTAAAATTTCCTTTTGTATAAAAATCTTTCCATGTATGCTGTGGATTGGCCATTACGACAGATGACATTTTTCTGTGTATATCAGTTATTTCTAGAATTAGGCATAATTAATAATTAATATTTCAAGTGGAACACCACTATACGTACGGTATGTAACCTAAGCGCCAATTAATAGGCTGTACCTATGCATTTGTGCCGGCTATTGACTTACAGAAACATCCAACATACCTGACTGCAAAAGGCAATGCTGATAAATCTGCATGAAGAACAATCAGTGATATCTTTAAGGTTAATAGGGGAAGATGTATTTCTCTGCTGATTTAATGCTGGCCATGCACTGGCCTGATATTAGATAAATTCAGCATTAAATCAATGTAAATATAAGGCTGTTCGGTGGATGTACCTCCCAACATTTCTGTCCTGGGCTATTAAAGAGGAACGGTGGTCTCCAAACAAGTTGAGTTTAAATGAAAGGCCAGTTTCCTATCTTTAAAACAAGCCACCAACCACCTCTCTATGTGCTCCACAGCCCAAGAAATAAAGTAATGACTGACCAGAAAGTTAATGGGTGGGAGGCTGACATGTGACATTCCTAAGGCCGCATTCTCCTGCACAGTGCCGCCGGCGAGCACAGCCTCAGACTCCCTCAGTGTGTGAGGGAGACAGGAAGTCCATTCCTCCTCTCTGCTGTGTGAAGCCCTGACAGAATAGGTAAGGGGCGGGGGGGGGGGGGTCAGAGCAGGAAGCAGGAAGTGCAGGGGACCTGGTGATGCTGCTGCCATATCACACACAAAAATGTAAATATCTTCAAAACTATGTAAAATAAACAATGAAAATAAATTGCAAACATTTTCAGGAGAGCAATTCCTATCAATTTACCTAAAGTCATTTTTGGACCACAGTTCCCCTTTAATTTACTATCAACATTAGATAAACCATGAAATGATTGGCCCGGGTGATTATAGGAATGTCTGCAGGCAAGTCAAATAGTTTAGTTCACAGGTCATCAAGGACTGGTACACGTCTGTAAATTGTGGTCATTAAGAGCAGTCGCAAGATCATCAAACTATCGTTGACATTTTTGGTTATATAGTCATTGTTTTATGCCATTTTCTCTTTACTATATGCCCTAATTTAGCTTCAGCTATTACGTTATCTATTGACTTTTTAGATTTTTTTTAAACTTAGAATCCTCTTGTGATCTACTTATAATTTATATTTTCTTTTTTGTCTGTAGTTTCATTAAAGGATAATGAAACTAGGCCTTACATTGTTTTTTTGTAAGCATTCTATAATTCAGTGGGAGATAGGAGAAATTGCTTCTATCTCCCCTGTTATCATAGAAGCTAAGATCCCCCTTACCTTATCAGTCACAATCCTGCAGCTTCGCCGTCACCCCACCTAGGCCCTCACTTACTGCCTGGCCTACTTTTGTATGTAAAACATAAGCGATAAATGCTGCATCACCAATCAGTGTTGTGTCAGAGGAGAAAGACAGCTGTCTTTTACAGTAAAAGGGTAGATAAGAGCAAGTGCTACATATTAACTAAATCCTTCCTGGCTCCAAATGGGAATTGGAAAAATCTCTGCATCCGCTATATGTATTAATACAAGTAATTTTTTTAATCTAAAAAATGTATCCAGCCCTCTCTTGAATCTATCCAATAAACTTGTCATTATTATATCTGCTGGTTTTACACCAAGTTTTAATATTCTTACTGTAAACAAACCTTCCATAACTGAAGATGAATCTTCTTTTCTTTTCATCTTAAAGACCTTAAAACCTTTCAGATACATGACCCTGATTTGAACCAATATATTCAGCCCATTATTAGATGTATTACAAACCAGATGTTTAAGGAAATTTTTTGTCCCCATTCTGGCAGAGGAGGCTGGCTCCTTCCTCCATTATGTCAATCACGAGTGTGACTGCTGACATCTCAGGCAATGATTGACTGCTCTTTCCCCTGCTGCTTCCACATGCTCAAGTTCCTAAAAGCTCATTGAGTAGAGGGAGAAAGTAGCAACCTTTGCTAGAAATGGAAAAAATGGGGACAATACATATCAATAAATATCTGATTATAAATGCATCTAATATAGTACAAAAAATAGCAGTAGGGGTTAGGGGCAAATAAGTCACCAGTTTTTCGTTTTATGGGTGGACATGCTCTTTAAAGGATGCCCGCGAGTCCTCTGAAATGATGTGATCATATACCTGTGCATAAACTGTTTCAATTTCCAAGATGTCCCCTTTTATATACAGGACTCCAAAACTGCACCACATATTCCAAATAAGGCCTTACCAGTGCCTTGTGAAGAGGGAGAATAATATTTTTCTCCCTTGAATCTATTCCCCTTTTTATACAAGAAAATACCTTGCTAGCTCTAGCCATTGAGGAATTTTGATTTTACAGTCCGTTATCTACTAGAATCCCCAAATCGTTTTCCAACATAGATACACAGAGCCATTTATGGTATACTCAGCACAAGGATTGTTAAACCCCAAATACATCACCTTACATTTATCAACATTGAATCTCATCTCCCATTTTGACAATCTATCTAGGTCTGCCTGCAGAAATTGCACATCATTTGAAGTTTCCAATGCGCTACATAGTTTTTTGTCATCAACAAACAGAGACCTTGTTGTCAATACCCACCTCTAAGTCATTTATATACAGATGAAATAATAGTGGCCCCAGTATTAAAACCTGAAACATCCAACGTTATTCTACATAGATAAAGCTCCATGTGTATTATTATAAATGTGTATTATTACAAATGTATGTGTATGGTTATGTATGTGTATGTATAAAAAATACTTTATTACTGTATGCATAAAAGATACTTTAATACTGTATGTATAAAAAATTATTTATTTAGTGCCACAGTGCAGTACATAAATAAGTATAAGTACATCACAAGAAACTTTGGTCTCCTTGCATGTGCCCTCTATTGTAAAGTGCTCTCTAAAGACTAGGATTGATGTCTATCTTTTTTGGATCTTAAATAATAAGCTTGTAAAGTTAAGGTTCGTACACACATGCGATCACGGGTCCCGACCCGCAACGCACGATGTGTACGAACGTTCGCTTTGGCCGGTAATGGGCCCTTTAATGACCGAAACGGATGGTCGTTCGGAGATCTGCCTGGATGGTCGGGCAACAATCCCCGACCAAACGGCCGTTTCGGCCAATAAAGGGCCCATACATGGGCCGATTATCGCCGAAACGAACGTTCGTACACATTGTGCATCGCGGGTCAGGACCCGCAATTGCACGTGTGTACGAACGTTTACTCCTCATTGTCCTCTGTTTGTCTGAGTCTATGAAAGGCATAAGATGTGCTGTGTAAAAAGCCCCACCCCCCAAAATCGATTTTTACAGACCTACAACCATTCTCTTTGCTTTCATATAACTATGGACACCTTAGGGAGGGAAAAAATTGTTATCAGGCTTGTGGCTAGCTTTTAAGATTATTTTAGCATTTGGGGGTGGGGCTTATGATGCAGCTGATGGTGCTCTGGCCAGGCAGTGGGCACACTCCTACCTGAAAATTTTGAGCAGAACAGTGGTGGTGGTGATGTAACAGTTCACAGCGCTAGCAGGAAAAAATACAATTTTCCAAAAATGTTAATACAAAAATATTGCACTGCAGAGCAGAGACTTAAATTTTCTAAATTCTATTGTAAAAATTCTATATTCTATTCTACACTTTTATCATGTTTATTTAGATCTTTGGGATAGTAATAATTGTATAGAACCTGGTTTATAGTCTGTATGTGGATGTAACCTGTTTTTAATTTCTAAATATAAAAGAAAAATATTTGTTTTTGTATCTCCTACTAATTGTCTGTGTAAATACTAATTTTTCCAGACGGAAATAATGTTGTCGGCAAGTCCAAGATGAATGCTGTTTTTTTCTCAGATCAAATTATCACAGAAATTGGGATTTTCACAAAATTCTTCATCATCTATAAACCCATGAATCTACAAATTTAAAGGTACAATCTGGGTGTGTAGGTGTAATGTTTGAAAAAAATTAAATTAGTAGTTGTTACCTAGGGTTCTGATTTGATTCTTATGTGATATTAGTTATTCCAATCTTTTCCCACAAAATGTATGAATCCACATAGGGCATTTCCCTTTTCTTATTCAGCAGCCTTAAACCATTAGGGCAAGGCCCCACTAGGCAGCGAACAATAATCATGCAATTCCTTTGATGTAACCCTATCGCAGCGCATGCTATGTGCACGAAAATGGTATTCGCATGTACTGCGAAAAGGGTCAGCATCGCAGGGCAGCGGGGATAGTGGAGCCATCCCCATCCACTTCTATTGGTGTGTGTTGAGCACTGCACTAACACAGCTCACACCAAAACAGCTTACTGGGGCTTAGCTCTTACAACTTTCACTAAATGGTATTATGAGATTTTTTTCCCCAAGCATTTCCTTCATTGCTGTGCAGTTTCTTGAGGAATATAATCAATCCAACAGACACATTACAAATAAATAATCATTCTGACTACAGATTAATCAGCATACTAGCCTTTAATTCATAGACAAAATCATGAATATGCATAATAGCAAAAGATTTCTAGGGTAACACACAAGGGTAACATCATTTTAAGATCATATCGGAATATCAGAATCCCAATTCCTTTAAAGCATAACTATAATCTAAAAATGAACTTTTTAAAAATAGAAATGCCTGGGGCAGGGAGGTAGGATTGATTATTCCTACCTTATAATATCTTTTCGAGGAGGAGCTATAGGATTTACAGTTTTCATTTGCCAGGTTAGTTCTGGACTATTCCTTCATTAAAGATAGTGTTTGAGGATGACTGGCAGAATCTGTTTTCTTTGGACTGGTGCTCCTCACAGAAACAAAACTTTATGCATACTATAGTTCTCCTTTAAGTGATTTTAATTAGAGGTTGGTTTAGGCCCCAATGCACATGTGCCTGCTGTCCAATATTCTTTCAGCAGTATGTACACTGTATGGTAATTGGTCGGTCGATCTCCCATACATGTGAAACTTACACCAGCTCCCTCTATTTGAAGTAAAAGGAGCCGACGCTGACAAATGGAAATTTTCCGTCTGACCATGATGCAGACAGTAGTAGTTTGTTTTTGGCCCATATACATTGTCAATACTAGGCAAACCCTATTAGATATGACAGTATTAGTTAAAGATTGGCAAGGTGTATGTTCACCGTTAGGCTATATGCACATAGTTAAAGAGGATCATCAGAGTATACAGCAGTTTTCTGAAGTGGCAAAAAATGTGCTTGTCTGTTTACAACCTATAGATTTGTGAAAACAAAGATGTTTATAATAAATGTCTTATAAATATGATTAAAAGAATGTCAATGACAGCTTAGTTTATATGGCACAGCTCTCACATTTTGCCTTTGAAAGTTTTGGATGTATGTGATTAGACCCATCAAAGTGCTATGTGCAAATTATGTAATTCTAGGATAAAAGATTCATGCAAAGTCCAGTGAAAGTACCACTTATTTCCTGCACCCCAGCTATTATCACAGCTTAACAGTTGTGGGAAGACAGGCATATACATGTAGACCAGACCCCCCCTAAATAGAAGAAACAGCAGTGTGTTGTGCAATAAAAACAAATGTTGTGATCTGTAGCATCTAGTTGTTTTTTTGTTTTTTTAAACTTTTTAAAAATTTATATTGATCATTGTATTGCACATAGTATCTTTACACACTGCGGGAGTACTCTTTACCCTGCCTGCACATCACATTGGGCGGCTTATTGAAACCACATGGAGTCTGTGAGCAGAGCAGAATCCTTTGTCTAGACTACAACCTCTCAGAAGCTTAGCACTTGGAACCTTTGGGGAGTATTAAAGGGCATGTCCACTCCCATAATAAAATCTTATCTTCCAAACACCCCAGCACTGCAATACTTAGTAACCTTCTTTTCTTGTTTTTTGTTTTTAAACAAAAATCATTAGTCCAGTGTTCAATGCCTTCTTCATGACAGGTTTGTGGCTTTTCTTAAAGCTGTTCAAACTTATTATGAGCTTGCACATGTGCAGAGGAGGCAGCTCATTCAGCAGCAGTTGTTATTGGCCGTATAATCAAGTCGTAGTCAGTTAATAGCTGTGACATTAGCCATCATGTGTTGGGCCTTTCTCAAGCCTAAGGCCCAACACTAAGGGCAGAAACATTGTCCATTATGTATTGCCAATAAAGGCTGCTTTTGATCACAAAATCCTATGTGTGCACTGGACTAATATCTCTGCTATGCTGATTAACCAACTGGTAGCACCGGGGTCTTTATATTGAAATTTTACAGCACACCTGAAAACAATACACAAACACTCATGCAGTGCAAAACATTTTATACGTATGTTAACAAGGGGAAATAGAATAGATGTGACTAAGTAAAATATAACCATGTTTGTGTCAGTTAAATAAGTAAGTAACTCTGCTTCCAAGAATCAAATAAGTTGGAGAGACTTAGAGTGTCCTTTCTCAATATGCAAATCTGCCTCATTAGGGGGGAGGCTTCTGGGTAATTTCAAGGCATTTAATTAATGCATAGAAGAATTGGAGCACTAGCCAAGAAATATGGAACTTATCTAGATGTCTCTCAAAGCTTGTTTGCCTATAAACCTCATTGTTTTGGAATATGCCAATATCATACGACCAGGATTGGTGCGTTTATGGGTATGTACAATTTATTAGTGTACATTAGAAACTAATCTGAATCATATTACATTTTCAGCTGCGATTCAAGTACCTTATTATCATACACATTTCTGCTGTGCAGTTATGCGGGAACTGAAATGGGGACTGTTGATATGTGTCATATGTGTGAATCGCATGGTGGGAAATTTCCTCTCCCAGTGGTGGCTCACAGTGATTGCTGAGCATGGTTGACTTCACTGATTGTCTGGTCTGACAAAGAGGGCATCGGTTAAAAGAGGATTGGTCCATTATCGCTAATGTGTGTGCAGATGAAATTATTGTTTCCACTGCTGGCGAATGTTTCACGTCGGCAACGGTCTTTGCGAATGGAAAATTTCCCTTGGTCACTGCCAGCCACCCGAGTCACCCACCATCATAGGGAGTATGGTGGTCACAAACGATCTCCCTATACTTTATATACCCAGATTAAGCAAAATAAGTACTGGGTTTAAGGCATGCAGCAACACACACTCCTCAGTAAATGCTGTTTACATATATTTAATTATTTTGAGTTATTTTTAATTAAGTGAAGGCAAAGCCATTTTTTCAGTTTACATAATCTTTAAGCTATTTCCCTGCCTGTCTTGTAACAATAGTTCCAACAATATTTTGCATTAAACTCAGAAGACTGAAAGCACTGCAAAACTGCAAAGTGAATTACTTGTGAGTTAAAGCAAAATGAAGGTAGAAATACATGTTCCTACCTTTCCAACTACATTGGCCCCTACTATTTAAAGTAAAGGGAACTGATACAGTCCGAAGGATATATTTCGTCAGGACTGTTCCTTCTTGATGCCAATCAATGACTTACCCATCAGCATTGTGAATGATTGTTTTAGCCCAATACACCTATAGGGCTAATGCAATCATATTCAAAGTCATTTGCCCTATATATATAGGGGGTATGGTCAGCTTTACTCTTTGTCCTGATTAGGAAGGTCATTAGTAAGTCAAATTAAATTCACACTAAAAACTTCTAATCACAATTTGATTGGATCAGCCATACTGTAAATTTGGTAAGTGCTAAGAAGGGCACAGAGACATACCAACCTATTGATAACCATTATCTGTGATGCATGATTGGTCAATTTCCAACCAATGTGATGTTACTGCAGTAATCCAGTTTAAAGCTAACATCTCATTGGTTTCTGTAAATTGACAGCACATGCATACTTTTGCATTACTTATAGCATCAGCACTGATGCACAAATTAAATTCACACAAGAGTTGGTCCAACCTGAAAAATGTAAATAAGAAACATCCAAACAGTCTCTGAAAAAGTAGATCTAATTAAGAAACACAAAATATAAATAAATAAAACACAGCTGCAGCAAAGAACTGTGGGGAACATTAAAGAAACTTCCTATCCCCCCTTGTTGTTAATACCGCTGTTACAAATAAACCACAACATGGTTACAGGAATAAAGTTGCCTGTGGGAGGCAAATGGATTTTTCAGATGACAATCACCAGTAATTAAGTGCAAACAAGTCCATTACAGAAATGTGATGTGTTTACACCCCATTACACTTCACAAAGGAAACAAGCAATTGATAGGGTGTTTTATGATGATTGCTTAACACAACCAGAGTGAGTAAACACAGAACTAGCACTTGCAATTGATGTGGAAAGCTAATGATTAAACAACAACAAAAAAAGCCTTATGAGGTTGGTGTGAAAGTGTATAAAGTAGTCTGATTTCATGGCTAGATTCTCTAGAGTGGGAGACTGTGCTACTCTAAACATTATCCTGCTATGCCCCTGTTGGCTGGCCTCCCTCCACAGCCTCGCATCAGGGACTGTGTGGAAACTCCATATCTGGTGATGCTAGAGCTGTCCTGGTGGTGGTTGGGGGGATGTTATATTCTGCTATCTGTTCTCCTCCCATTGCTATAGGAATGTAGAGGTTTTACTGAAACAGCAGAATAGTTTTCCCCCAGAAGCAGATTTGTTCTTGGGCAAGGATCACACTCCCTCTCTGTACCATCCTCTTCAATAAGGGATCAGGCTGCTATTTTTAAATCCCCAGTTCCATGCGGCCCAGGGCTGACATTGAGTGCTGTCCAAAATGTTAAAGGGAAAGTTAATCATTATCCGCTAGCTATTGTTTCTTCTTTGCTGAATAAAGATCTGTGGACCATAAACCATATTCGCAACCTTCTTTTACCTGATCTGATGATTTACCTGATTCATGATTTTTTTTAAAAAGCCACAGTGAGAGCTGTGTTCTGTAATTGGTCATTATCATTTCTCATATACTTTGACTTAATTCTTCCCTTTCCCCTTTTAGTTGTGGACAGGTAATTAGAGATTGTGAAGATGTTTGTGTTTCCCACTTGCTGTGATAACTTGATAAGATTTTGAAGGGCAGAGGGTGCTAGACAGTGGAGCACAAGGTCTGAGGAGGAGGGAAAGTTCCCCCTCTCCAGGAGATACCAGGAGAGAAGAAATGAATTAGGAGCTAAGCAAACACTTGGCAGTTTCGGTATGAGAGCCACTGTACACTGAACTTTTAACACAGCCCATAAACTAATGTGTTATTTCCCATCAATCAGTAATTATCCCTTGGGACATGCACACGCTGATTATGGGATTCGTAGTAGACAAATAAACAGAATAATCCATAGGCAAATTCACTTTTTGTTTTATTGTCCACCCATAATTTATTTACAAATACACATTATAACTTTTATATACATTACACATTTACATGGTAAAAAAAAGTACAAAACTATATATTTAAATGAATTTAGATTTTTTTTAACTTGTCATGTCTGAAAATATAAAATAGAATCAGAAAAACAAAAGAAAAATGTATTGAAATATGAAATCGCAAGAAACTTGGACTGATAGAAGGTGGGTAATGTTAACTGGAAGGAAACTGTTCCCCCCACATTATAGATGACTTTCCCGATAGTTATCTGAACATCATCAGAGAGGCGGAAATTGTGACTTTAACTGAAATATATTAATTGAATTATTACTTTCATTTACTTTGCTATGTTGCAACCTCTTTTTTGGTCAGTCAAGATTCCTTGTAAACAAAAAACCCAAAAGGATGTATGTACAGAACTAAAGGAAAGAATCCAATAAATAAACATTCATTAACTGACATGCAACAGTCATAGAGGGAACGAATAGCCTGAGACCCCTGTAATTATAGAGAGAGGCCACATGTCTAAAGCCTCATACCCTCGTCAAAATTCCCTTGACTCCAACGCCCGATGACGACTGGTTCCCCCAGGACGGCTCAACGAATGATTGCCGACCGAGTGCTCATAAGTGATTCTCGGCTAGAACATTCGGTCAGCAGTCCACCCTGGGGCATTGAGACTGAGGGAAAATTGACCTGTGTACGGAGCTTAAAGTAGAAATATAGAGAGATCATGGGTGAGATGCAATATATTTGGCTGTGCGAGGGGGTGGAGCTCATTTTGCACCGTTTGCCCCATTTCCAAAGATTTTTGTAAATAGAGCAGTACAAGCAATGCAATAAATTTAGTGTTGATATTCGTGCTACTTTTTATTGGTGCTATAAAGCACTAGCTGCAAAAGATCGCAACTTACAGCACTAGTTCCCACAACGTATAAACAGGCATAAAGTTGTTAAAACATCTGGGGAATGATTGCAGGTAAGTTGCAATTAGAAAATATATTCAAAATCATATATATATATATATATATATATATATATATATATATATATATTCAAAATCAGCCTGAGCTGTTAATTTGCATCAACCAATCATATGTTTCTTTTTTTTACTGGTCTCATACAGTTAAAGGACATACCCAGCCTAAAATAAAGTTACCTTAGAAATGTTAATCACCCCCCCCCAAACCTAGGTTTCGCATTATCTATCTGTTTCAAAGATGGCCCTGAAGTTCCTTACCTGACCCGGTCCCTCCCCACTCCACCTCTGCTCTGCGGCTTACGCTCCAAATCCTGGTTGCAGCTGTCAGTAAAGACGCAATGTGACATCACACCCAATCGCCTGACAGCCGCGACCAGGAAGTAGAGTGTCTGTCAGCGCAAAAGCCCCCTGCCCCTGTTTTTTCTTGAAATGAGCTCGAAACAGGAACAGGGGGCAGCGCCCAGGTGGCGAGGGACCGGGGCAGGTAAGTCCCTTCAGGGGAATCTTTGAAACATATAGATAATATGAAACCTAGGTTTGAAGGAGTAATTAACATTTCAAAGGTAACTTTATTTTAAGATGGACATGCCCTTTAAGCTAGGTACACACCATACAATAATTTGGCCTGACCGACTGACATTTCAGTGTTTTGGTCGGACAGGACGAACTATTGTATGGGTTCTTCTTGCGTCCATAACGACCACCTACTGTTTGCTTGTCCGAATCTGATGAACTAACGATCGGATATGTCAGAAAACCACGGCCAATCGTACGGTACTCTATGGACCGCATGCTTGGTCGTGGCTAACTGTCTCTAATTAAATTACCCCCATTGCATCTCCCCATTCTCTTAAAGATGTAGCACACCTCTCTTTCTCTTAAAAGGGACCAGTGAGCAGACAATACTGTCGGTCAACTCTAAAGGAATGGACTTTACAAGAAAAGCCGGACTTTACAAAGCAAAAGGGTAATCTCACAATAAATAACAATGCTCTTCCTTTGACCAATATATTTCTTCAAAACAAGGTGTACAGTCAAACAGACATTTTTATGTATAAATTATAAAACATGACAGTATAAATAAATGTCTACCAGACTCAACTATATGTATACTTTTTTTTTTCTCCCCCAAAAATAAATAAGCATACAGCTATGTACAGTATGGACATGTTTCCTTGTCCAGGGGGCTGTTCCATAAGTTTGGGATTCTCTGTTTTTTTTGTTTTTTTTACCAGTGGATTGGAGAAGATATGGGGAAGCTGTCTTCCTGCTCCTCTTCTTCCTCTTCATCCTCTGTTTCTTCAATAATGGCTATATAGGGGGGAATATAGGGGAGCTGTTGTTTAAATATGGACAACAACAGCGCAGAAGCTCAGTGCATGATTTTTTTTTAAATCTCCCAAAGCCCCTCTGAACAGCCATAATACAGCTTTGCATTGTGTGTGACTTGCAACTTCTAAAAGGAATACTTTTACTTAATCTATGGAGTCTTAACTGCTGAAAGTTCTTGAGAATGAATTGGATCAATCAGGCTGTTATTGCAGATTCCTGTAATCAGACAAAAAGCGCTCTTGTTCTAGGTGTAATAGCTGCTGGTGGTGTCCTCAGGGTTAGTTAGTGGAGGCTTCTGCCCGTAGACAGACAACCAAAAGCTCCTACTGATATTCTCATGGAGTTAGGTCTCACTCAAAGCGTTAATGAAGCGTTCAGCGAAGCACATAGAAGCAGATTAGAAAGAAAAAACTAGAAGGACAAGATATTCTCAGGCAACCCCTCCTGGTAAGGAACTTGGCTTTTCCCTGCATGTGTGTCAAAGTCCTGCAGGCAACATAGTACTAATGGCAGTGGGACATCTAAAGCATCTATGGCATCACCCCCACCAAGGGTTCTCCTTATAGTCTTCATTACTGAGGGGGTTGCCTTCAGAAATCTTACTTGTTTTTTTTTATGTTGCACTGATTCACTTACAGTTGCAAGATCCGCTGTGCTTGACTTCCAATAAAATCCCCAAGGAGCAGGCTGCTTGCTTCATGGCACACTCGCTTGGGTAAGTGGCATTATCGCTAGCGCACACGGCTTCTTCGGATTTACTTTCCCCGCACAGCTCATCGCACAGTGCACAGCGACCTCTACCCACTCTACTGTCCCACAGGCATTTCTTCCCAGCACTGCAGTGGATATCGTCACAGGACTTTGCCTCTGAAAGGGAGAACAACACAGATAAAGACCCAGGATTAGCAGAGCCTGTTCACACAAACAAGGCAAATCAACCGCTAACCGTGCGGTGACATTCCAAATGATTGGAGACACTAATAATATGAACGAAGCTGCAGATATCAGATGTCTACAGGGGCAGGAATCAAGGAAAATACAAGCCTAGCAGTGAAAAAACTTAATATTATTACACAGCGCAGGGGGGCTCGCCCTATGCTTATAAACAAAACCCCATATACAAGGAAGGATGCAACCAGACCATCCATTAATCGATAAGAGAGAGTGCGAAAGTGGGCAGCAAGGTGGCTCAGTACTTAGCGCTGATGCCTTGCAGCACTAAGTTTGATTCCACCCTTGGACACATCTGCAAGGAGTTTGTATGTTCTCCCCATGCTTGCGTGGGTTTCCTCCGGGCACTCCGGTTTCCCCCACAATCATTAAGTGATTAGATTGTAAGCTCTTTGGGGCAGGAACTGTTATGAATTGAGTAAATAATTGTAAAGCGCTGTGGAATATGTAGCGCTATATAAGAAATAAAATACATACATACAATTACACAAGATAGAGCCATATTAGAGCAAGAACCAGAGTAGGGCCATAACAGATACCAAGGTTAGGGTGATACCTATATCCCACACTAGGGTCAAACCAAATACCCAGGGTTAGGGCCATACTGAATTCCCACACTAGGGTCATACCAAATACCCAGGATTAGTGACATACCGAATTCCCACACTAGGGTCATACCCAGACTAGGTTCATACCAAATACCCAGGGTAGGGCCATGCCAAAATCCCAGACTAGGGTCATACCAAATACCCAGGGTAGGGTCATACCAAATTCCCACACTAGGGTCATACCACATTCCCACTCTAGGGACATACCAAATACCCAGGATAGTGCCACCCCAAATTCCCAGACTAGGGTCATACCATATACCCAGGATTAGAACCATACCAAATACCCAGGATAGGGTCATACCAAATACCCAGGGTAGGGTCATACCAAATTCCCTCACTACGGTCATACCAAATACCCAGAGTAGGGTCATACCAAATTCCCAGACTAGGGTCACACCAAATACCCAGGGTTAGAACCAAACCAAATTCCCCCACTAGGGTCATACCGGGTCATACTAAATACCCAAGGTAAGGGCCATACCAAATATCCAGTTAGGGTAATAGCAAATCCTCACACATACCAAATGCCCAGGGTAAAGGCCATACCAAATTCCCAGGGTAAGGGCCATACCAAATAACCAGGGTAAGGGCCATAGAAAATTCCTGGACTAGGGTCATACCAACAGGTGTGTTACAAGCAAACTGAAAGCAAGTTCAGTGGATAATACTAAGCATGTAAATCTGTTTTATGGAAATCCATTGGCCATGGTGCCAGCCTGGTAGATTTGTGTTACAAACACAGGAGCAGAGAGAAGCCACTAAATGAATCTGTAGTGAATGAGTTTCCTCTTGTAAAAACAAACTCCAAGATCTAATCCTATTTAAATAAAGAGATGTTTAGACTGAGTAAAACTGCAGTGCTTGGGGCCAAATATAAAGACTCTGCTTGATTGGCAGTGAAATTGTAGGTGGAGGTTAAATCCTTTATCATTCCTTATCTGGTATGTGATTTGAGGCCAATCTGGAGTGAAAGTGCAGGCAGGATAGCTCCAGGGAACCTGCACTGCAATCTTCCCTTCCAGGATATGGAATGTCTTCTATCAAAGCAGGTGGCTGGAATTCTACACAAGGCTGAACTTTCTCTTCTCCAGCCAGACAGCAGAACTTACTGATGCACTTCCCCTCGTAGGCTAATCCAATAGATCTGCCTAGCAGGCAGGTAGCCTTCCTCAGGTGACAGGCACTACCATAGGTTATCCCATCATTCCCACAGAGATACTGTTCAGGGGAGATTGGCTCCGGGCAAATCCGATTACACGTTACACAGTAGGCATTATTGGTTTGGTCCACCACACACGTGGAGCTCCCAGGACATAGGACATCCCTGCAGGTCTCTAAAACAAAGACAGAGAAAAGAATGTTTATCCAAGCGTCAGTATGTGAGTGTAGTGAGGTCACTGGAAGTGAACATTTCCCCCATTGGAATACACTAAGTCACACAATGGGACCTCTGTCTGCACATTGCAGGTTCATTTCTAGCATCTTCAAAACTGACAGATGTTTCCTTGTCCCACTTACTTTTGCATTTCCCCTGGTACTGGACATCCAGCTCAGGGACCCCTTTACATTTGGCTTTGAGCAGGGCACATTCATCCTTGTAGGTCTTCCCGTCTATGCCACACACTGGACCTTTCCAGGTGATGTTGAAACAGTCCGGGGCACACACACACCTCGGTTTGTTTTTCTTGTTCATCTTGCATTTCTTCCCAGGGCCACAATCTACATTGTCACAGGTCTCTGAAAACACACCAGTCAGTTAGCTTGTATCAAACCCCTTAGATCCTGGAGTCATTTTAAAGGTAAAAGTTTTTTTAAGGTTTTTTTTTGCTCTTTTTATATTAAAGGGCACCACAGTACCTCTTTAAAATTTAGGTTTTAAGATTTCCTGCTGTTGTTAAAGACAGTTCCTATCCTAAGATATAGATAGATAGATAGATAGATAATAGATAGATAGATAGATAGATAGAAGATAGTAGAAGATAGATATAGATCAGTACTCATGAGGAGATGTTTACTCCCAGTGAACAATTTAAAACCATTGATCTCCACTGTTAATGGGCTACATATACTCAGTAAGCGTTATACATGTGGTAGGAATTTTCAGCCATATTGTTTTTCTGGGTTTTTTTCAGATTTGATTTCAGATCCTTCTTACTCTACTTTTTTCTTCTTGTTTCCATTCCTGTGTCTTTCTCGTTTTTACATTTTCCAGTACATTGTTTATGTAAAGGCCTTACTTTATCTGTTTCCATAAATTATAACTTAAGTTCCATAGACACACTTGCGAACACAAGGACATTTGGCGAACAAGTGGGCGATTAATATCTGTTTAGGTTCTACCCATGGATCAGCAAATGACTGAACCTCCACACACTTTGAGTTATTGTGAAATGCCGTTAATCAGCTGCACAGCTGCCGTTTGTTTGTCAGGTAGTGGGGTTCAGTCACAGACTTATGTACCACGCTTTTGTCTGTCATATTGTCACCATGTTAAATTTTCTCATTTCTTTCCTGCAGCCCAGTCCATATTTTGTCCAAGTTCAGTTCTGATGGCTGGCCATTGTTATGTTTATGAGCCTTGTAGATTAATATGCAGGTTCCTTATTACCGCAACCAACACCCAGACTTTTGCTAGGCACAATCCATAAGGTTCGTACACACGGTGTGATCGCAGGTCCCAACCGCGACATGATGTGTACGAACGTTCGTTTCGGCTGATAATCGGCCCGTGAATGGGCCTTTATCAGCTGAAAGACGTTTGTTCAGAGATCGTTCGCCAATCGAACATCGTTTCGGCCAATAAGGTCCCATACAACCCCATAAGGGGCCGATTATCGGATGAAACAAACGTTCGGGACACAACATGTGTCGCGGGCTGGGAACCGCACTCGCAGGTGTAAAAAACCTTAAGTCAACTCTTGCATACAAGATAAATACCATGTAAGGCATTGACCATGTTTTAAAGGGCATGTCCACCCCCAAACTATAATTTAAACCCATACTGGCCGCACTATGTGTAAAAATCCTTATCCTCACATCCCAGCTCCATATGGTTCTCCTGTAGTCCCCCCCAAAGTCCCAAAAACTGGCCAGCAGGAGGATAGCAGAGTCCATATAGGACTCTGCCTCTGTCTCCCCCCCCGGGAGAAGTTTGGCATGCGCACTGCAGCCATTCTTCCCCTCCCTTTCTTCCGATTTTGTCTCCCTTCCCCTACCATAAAACCCTTTATATTATGTACTGCTCCCTCCCCAGCCCCAACCGCATAACTATTATTCAAGAAAGTGGCCCCGATCTTTACTTACCATGCCTCTCTCCTTTGCCGGTCTGAACTCCCAGCAGCCTTGTCCGTGATTGGCTGCCTCTCAGCCAATCACGGACGCGGCTGCCGGTCCCGCCCCTGCTTGTATTTCCTTGCAAGAGAGGCATGGTAAGTAAAGATTAGGGCACATTCTGTGAATATAGTTATGCGGTTGGGGCTGGGGGAAGGCAGTACATTTTATAAAAATTTATTACAGGGTGGACATGCCCTTTAAAATCAAATTAAAGTATATTTAATTTAAATACACTATGTCATATTACATAACATGTCATGTAAAATTTTTTTTACTGTAATTGTCTCTGTATCTCAGCTTTCTGATTGTTACTTCCCTTTAGGGTTTTGTGAATCGCAATGTGGTATTTAAAATATACAGGACTGGTAATTCTACCTCCTCCCAATATTGTTTCTGTAAGGCGCATCAGCCCAAAGAAAACTGATTCTGCCAGTCTTCCTCCTGGCTTCATCATTATTAAATAGAGGACTAGTCCAGGACTAACCTGGCAAATGAAAACTGTACATGCTGTAGCTCCGAAATGACATTCTAACCTCCCTGCCCCAGTACTTTCCATTTTAAAAAGTATAGTTATCCTTTAAAGACAACAAGGTTTACAAACTAATCCCAGGGGGATTTCCACGTGCTGAATGGAGCATATGGGTAAATGAGTTAAAAACAAAGAGAAAAGAACAACACAGAAGAGACTGACATTTTGAAATAAAGCAGTTAAATAACTTTTAGTTAAAAGAGAGAAATAATATGCTAAGAAGTTGTTTAAATATGTGTTGTTATGATGTATCGGATATAAGTCCTTTGAAATCTGAGACAGTTAAGCTGATTAGGGAGATTAAAGAGAAAGGAAAGGTACGAAAACAAAGAAGAACCTTTCTTTGGATATAACTGGGAAATCCAGTGGCCCAATCTGATACATCTAAAGTATCATGTTATTTTCTTACCTTACTATTCCCATTAGCTACATCTAAAGGTGACCATACATTGCTAATATTAGCAAGGTGTATGGACCAAAAACAACTGACACACGATGTCAGTAAACTACTGCTGTCGGTACGGCGTGGTTGGTCGGTACGGATTGAAGATTCCAGCTGTCAGCATCAGCTCCCTTTGCTTTAAATAGAGGGTGAGGATTTGATTGCCCGTGTATGGGAATCAGTCAGGTAGGTATATGCAGTTGCCACCGAATATTGCTCACAGATTCATGCAAGAGCAGTTGCATATGTATGGGGGCCTTAAAGAGCATGTTCACACCCTCAATGAAAAAAAATGTTAAAAAAAAAAAAAACTGCAGTAGTAAGCAGCTGACAAAACATAGGGCTAATAATAGCCAGAAAAATGATGGGGGACCAAGGAAGAGTCAGGAATAAGGGACAAGGCAGGTCGGAAGGATTGGGTATCTAAGAGGTGGATGCGAGAAACAGGACAAGCGAACGGAACAAACACCACCAGCAATGGCGATACTAATGTTATAATGGGCACCAAGTAGAGAAATTGGGGTGGCTATAAAGGTCAGGAAACCAACAGAAAAGAAGGTGCATATTTTAATGATGTTGGTTCTCCTACATCATTAGGCTGATGTACTAATTGATGTAGGAGACGTTGACTGAAGAGATAGAGTGACAGCCCATGCAACTGCAATCGTGAAAAGACCCTAATGGTGGCCATAGACAGTACAATCCAATCATACGAGCTGTGGGGTTATACGATCTAATTGACCATCGGGCAAAAATTTTTAACTGGCCCTATCTGAAAAATTATTGGACGATCATCAAGCAATTGATGCGAGGTGGTACACTGATTGCTATTAACTATCAGGAAGTATCAATTTTATCAGTATAGACAGATGAATGATGTATGATGTATGTGTAACATACATGACCTCAGGGTGTCTAAAAAGTATTTATATAAATGAAACCAGCGAAAAGGGTTGAGATACATTTAAAGAGAATATACTCTATCTTGACCTGTAAAACTTGTGTGTTGTTGCAAACACCCTATTATGTTTTAAGCTGATGAACCACTGGCTATCTGATCACTGCACTCCTTTCAAGCAAATTCTAAACACCTTAAGGTGCTGATAGCAAGTTCCCATGCAAAAGAATTAGAAAACAAACATCTATGGCATAAAGAGGTAAATATTGCGTGGAATAAGAACATAATCATTCTCACGAGATACTGGCAGCACCAACTTCCAACTCTTCGGAATAGCAAGCAGCTGCCAGTGCTCAGGGCTGTTTGATGACCACAGTCCTTCTTTAGCAGCAATCAAAATGCTCGAGGTGCCATAGACTTACTGAAATATGCTCATTTGTAGCTGAAGGCTGTAGGGCTTGATTTTATGTAAACAAAATTAATAATCTATTTAGTAGGGAACGGTTTTAATACACTGGGACAAAATCTATTCATAGCTTTATATACATCAAAAGAAATAAATCTATTATGATATATTAAACTATATTATATCACACCGCAAGATAAAAATCGTTCTGATGGTTTGAAGTTCCGATATAACTTTTTCGATTATTTTGGAAAATTCTAAATTTTCAAATTCAGAAGTAACTGGAAATTCGGTAATTTTTGAATTTTCATAAATGATCAGGAACAGACCTAAAATCCCCAACTCCAGCAGTGCCAACTCCCGGGATAAAAGTCAGCATTCTGGGAACCATTTTGTTAGTTAGTTGTGCGTTACCATTTGTTTGCACTGTGATCCATGCAATTTAATATCATTGGAATTCATGCGATTCACAAAAAATTTCGATCACATGTCTCTGAAAACGGATTGCAGCACAGTGCACGGAATTTGGCCACCCACATTTAAATGCACTGTGTTCGATTCTCCACGTAATAACAGATTGTGCGCTAGTGTGGCCTAGCCCTTATGGTGGCCATAGACGCCATGATTGCTTTCAGTACGATCATTGGGCCATGTACAAACATCTTCCCTATCGGGCCAGTGGTAATTTTTTTTTATTGCCCATTACGATTGTATGATCCGGGGATTGTACGTCTGTGATTGTAGTGGTCTCTGGCCCATTACACAGTAAGATAGAACAGAGAATAGTAATCGAGATCAAAATCCAGTTAATAACTATTTTGTGAACCCTGGAATTCAAATCTGTTATAAGTCACAGCAGATACTCTCAGTCACACGAACACTGTCATACAGACACTCTACTGCCAGGCAGACACATGAACTGTCACGCAGACACTCTACTGTCAAGCAGTACAGCAGGGTGTTTGCCTCACTAGCATGATTCTCATATGATCCGTTAGCATGAGAATCTTAGAGCCGTGCAGGTCAATGTGGATAACCAAATTTCTTGCGCTGTGATCCGCTTTCAGAGTGTATGGGATCAAAAGTTTTTAGTGAATTGCAGTGCTCCAAATACACCAAATTGCGCAGATTGCAGCACAAAGGGAAGGTATTGCACGTAAAATGTGAGCCAATGCTACTCCATTGTAAAGTTTAATTGTCCCCTTAAAACAGCGATTACTAGCCCCCTTTATGCAGGGGGTACACTGGCCCCTAAAATGGCATGTCCATCCCAAAACTAAAATTAACCCACTATGGCCCCACTGTGCAGTGTTAAAAGATCCTTGTGTTACTCCTGCGCCCAAACGGTTCTCCTGCAGTGCATGTCCAAAGTCCCAAAAGTGAGAGTAGGAGGTGTCTGTGAGTCATCTGTCCCTGCGTGCTTCTTACCCTCAATAAGGACAGTTACATGTGCAGGGTAGCAAAATGTCTTCAATAACTACATTTTAAGTCCAGTTGATCTAACTGAATACAACAGATATACCGACCTGGATAAATGAGAACCTTCACAAGCATCAGAACTTACAGTCCTTCGTTCCCCCCGGCGTTCTGCATTACCAGAAGCCGAGACTGTGATTAGCTGCCTCTCAGCCAATCACGGATGCAGCTGCAGGTCGGACCCCTGCTTGCAGTTCCGGCAAGCAGAGGGCAAGATCAGAGCACTAGGGAATGAAGGGATGTAAGTACCGTTTTGATGATTTTTTAACAAACAAGCCTGGCGGTTGGGGGTGGGCTGGGTGTCCTACAGCATATCAAAAGTTTTATTTTAATATTATTAGTAAATCTTTACTATATTTATATATATTTTACTATTTAATTATTATTTGATAATACAAAACCGCGATAACGCTCTTGATTATGTGCGCGAATTCTGTGCGTTGCAGTGTGGACTCAGCCTTACTAAGATACTCACAGTCAGCTGTTTTAAAAAGTTGATCACTGTATTTAGCAGGTAGATCTATAGTTACGCCACTGCTGGGACTGCATTAGGGCTAGGTCCCACAACTGCATGTCAGAGTTCGATTTGCACTCCGTTTACACTTCGGTTCACATTGCTGGGTAGTTCACACTATGTGTGCTGTGGTCTGGTCCGTTTTTTGTTTGCATGCGTGCACAACTTTTTGCGCATATCGCATGCATGCCAATAACATTGATATGGCCAGGAAGCACACAAGTATCACACACAACAGCACATTGCAAAATCCAGCATGCGCTACTTACGTGATAGTGGGACCTATCCCAAAATGGGACTTGCACAAAGGATGGCAGTGAGAAGGCTTGGAAGCAGTCATGGCAGTAACAGCTGATCACTTATCCAGCCCCGCAGGGGAGGGGAGGGAGTTGTTACAAGGGCCTTCCATTGGAGCTGGCCATTCTATTACTGCTCCAGAAGTGTAAGGTGGGTGTTCCACATTAGCACATGATTGCACCATAGGCAGAGAACCCAGTCCAAAACAGTGTGCTTTACACCATTTTGCTACACCATTTTGCAGCACTAGACATAAGTGTGACAGAGTCCCAATCCGACACCTGCTAAATACCTAATAAAAAATTCATCCCACCACGTGTCGTAGCTGTCTTTTTGATTGTGGCCCCTTATGTGATTGAGTTTGACACCCCTGTTCACAACATTGAAATTTTACTTTAGTTGCTAATCAGCACCTGAAACAGAGATAAAATGTTGCTATTCGAGCTTTGCTTTAGCTGTTTAAACTGGCAAAGAGATAGAGATTTATGGAAGGCAGTGAAAAACCTTTCAATTAGAATTTGTGAACCCTAAAACATAACCTTGAAAATAGCTTTAACGTGAAGAAGATAGTTTCTAAGTTTTTGTTTTATGTTCCCCAGACCATTTCCCAGGCCCCTGAGCAATTTACAACAAAGATACTCTAGTCATTTATACCTTAAGTTTAAAGGGCATGTCAAGCCTAAAAAAAACTTTATAAATGAACTGCAAACCTTAAACACCAGTTTGGATTTTACATAATTCCCAATGCGCCCCTGAAGTGAGATATCTGACCGGTCCCTTACTGCTCTCTGCCACGCTATTCCACTGTCTGCGGCAATACTTACTGGTAGTGGCTGTCAATCAAGGCGGTCCAGAATGCTCAAAACTAGCTTAAAACAGGAGCAAGGGGCGGCAACCAGGAAGCGAGGGACCGGGTTTGTGAATTATGTATAATGCAAAACTAGGGTTTGGGGGCGGTGCTGAACAGTTTTTTTTAGGCTGGACATGCCTTTAATCTAAACTTTCTGATTTTATCAACATTGACTTCTATCGGCCCGTTTTCAGATTTTTGCATTTTTTTCTCTCGAAAATTCTAAAATCAGAACTCGCTGGTTTCGAACATCTCTACCTTTAACCCTGAATGGTGGTTCATGATCGGGTGAATTTTTTCACATCATTGGTCCTTCGTAGCCAAAATGTAATTCGATATTTGGAACGATCAACCGAAATGGGGTGTGATGGTCGACTGTTGTAAATATCGAAATACATTTTCATCAAGTTGGACCACGTGATGGTGGATCACTGCAAAAATTTGCTGCGGCCTTGCCATTCTCAAGCTTATAAAAGCTCATTAAAGGGTAACTGTGGTCTCGAATTCTTCCAAATTAGTAAGGATATAAAAAAGTTCCATCACACCTTCAAAATAAAACCTAAATCACATCTCTAGACAAAAATTTGTGAGAAGTTATTGCTGGAAGGTTCAGTAATATTACTTCCTGGTGTACACTTGTAACATGTTTTCAGCCATATGACCAGTGATAGTTATGTGACCAGCCTCAGCCTGCATTACTAGGCTCTCCTTCTAACTGTCAACTATCCCCCAGGGTACTTCCGATTACCCAGGATTAAGACTTAACTGAGCATGCTTCTCCGCCGGGGTGGAAAGGGTGGGGCAGAGGTCTGGTTGTGTCAACTCACCTACTGGAAGCTGGAAGTTTGACAGTCACCCCAATGTACTGTCTCACAGGCTCCAGCCAGAGATGTGATTGTCGGCTCATTTTAAAAGAAAAACTGCAGGCTTAACCCTAACTTGTTTTGAGACGACAGTTGCCCTTTAGAAAAGGAAGGAGGCAGATACTTTTCCATCACCAAATAACTTCTAATTAAATATTTCTTTATAAATGCATTTAGTTAATAAACTGGGAAAAATAGCAGTTATGAAGCAGGGAAGAGGGCCAGATAATAGTTTTGCTGCAGGGCCCAGTGTATGTATATGTATGTATGTATGTATGTATGTATGTATGTATAAATTTATTTATAAACTGGGTACGCAGCACTGTTCATTATAAAATACAGAGTATACAAACAAGGGGATAAGTGCAACACATATAAAGATAATAAAAAATAAATACAATTTCATACATACATATATACTCGAGTAAAAGGTACTAATTTTACCTGAAAAAGGGGAAAGTGATTGACTCGAGTATAAACGGGAGAATGGTAGAAATTATGACCACTACTGCCTTCTGATTCTGTATGTTTTGGGCTTTAGTTGCCCTTAAATGGCAGCAGATTCACATTCAGTAATAGCCAAATCCAAAATGGCTATTACTGTATGGGCTACTGTATGGAAATTCTGCTGTCCATTTATAGGGCAACTAAAGTTTCAAAACAATACAGAATCAGAAGGCAATCTTTAATAATAGATACCATCCTCCTGATTCTGTATTGTTTTAGGTTAGCTGCCCTTAATATAGAGTAAATCCCCACAGTAACCCCCAATTCCTTGCCACTCCAGATGGTTGGAAACTAAAATCCCAGCATGCTTTAGGTGTGGGAGTTGTAGTTCCAAACATCTGCAGTGGCCTCCTCACGGGCATCAATGTAGACCAATCCAAAAAAACATACAGAGGAGAATACCAGTCCCCAATACTTGCAAATAGGGGTAAAACCTCTTTTATTCGTGATATAACAAACCAGCCTTTTTGGTTGGTTTTTATATGCACAAATAAAGGAGAATTTACTCTATTTGCAAGTATTGGGGACTGGTGTTAGCCTCTGTATTTTTTTTTCTAGTTACCTTCTCCACCTTGTCTGGCGCCCACTCGCCTTGCATCCTCGGCACTTCTGGATGACGTCACTACTCGGCGCTGGGAAGTGAGAGGCGATGAGTAGTGACACCATCCGGAAGCACAGAAGATGCGGAGCGGAGCAGTGGCCGGACAAAGTAGGAAAAGGGCCAGGTAACTGTTTGACTCAAGTATAAACCAGGTTTAGTTTTCAGGCATTTTTTTAAATCTGAAAACCTCGTTTTATACTCGAGTATATATGGTGGGTTAATACATACAGTATATAGAAATTATGGTAAATTGATATGTGTCATGCCTTGACACAGTAGGAATGAGATCCCTGCCCAGAAGAGCTACAATCTAAGTGGGTGGGTCAACATACAGATACAAGTCGGGGGATGGGCACAAAGTACTGAGATGGTATTTGTGCTGGTGCTCAGAAAGGTAGGATAACAGTCATGTTTTGAAAGTATTAATAGATGTCACCTGGTGAGAGCGAGATTTCCAAGGTAGGGAGCAGCAAAGAGAGAATGGTTTAAGAAAGGAGGAAGCAGTGTTTGTTGGGGGTTTGTGGAGAAGATTTCCTTGTGAGGAAAAGGAGCATGGCCAGGAACATAATGGACCAAGAGACAAGTAGGGAGGTGCAGAGTGAAGGGATTTAAAGGTTAAAAGAAGGGTATTGAATATGATTCTTTAATGGGGAGCCACCCTTTTGAAGTATCAGGATTGTGGGTTCTCTTTTGGAGGAGAGTGAGATTCCAAGTGCAGAGTTTTAGATAGACTGGAGAGGAGAGCATGACAGGCCGGGAGTTCAAGTAGCAGAATGTTACAGTAGTCAAGACGGGGGATTATAAGGCATGCATAAGCATGTAGTGTGGAGGAAGAGAGAAAAGGTGGACACTAGTTACGCCATACCAGATTTCCACAATCCATTAACAGTAGCATAGGTGGTGCAGTGGAGGAAGTGTGCTGTTGTGTGCAATTGTACACCTGTGTACACAAGAGTTGGTAGTGTATGGTTTTCTACAAAGCAGCAGGTACTGTATATATAAACAATGAAACATTTGTGTCACATTCACAGCAGTGTACAGTTGTCTACACAAGAGCTTCCAGTGTACAGTTGTGTACAAAGCTGCTGGCAGCATAACAGTAGTCTTGCACGCATGTGATGGAGTTAAACAGTTGTCCACAAAGGACACTGTAATGTCAATTGCGTTCAGAATCAGATGTGCTGGTAGTGTTCACCATCCACAACATTGTATTGTAAAGTTACATATAAAGTGCTGATACAAAAGTGATGGGAATGGGCAGTTGTGTAACTCTTTTAATAGAGTAGGATTATCTACAAAGTAACCAGGGCCCCATTTGTGTTAATCATCAACAATGTTCACCCTCACACATGCTCCAATTGTGAATGTGAGGTAGTTAAATGTGAACTAAAACCACACAGAATTGTGTAATTCTCGCTTCTGAAACAGCAGCTTTTTGGAGAAGCAATCAGAAAGGGAGCTCTCTAGAACCACTAGCACATCCTAGCAGGGGGGCTGGCGCAGTTAGGAGCATGTAACCCTCTAATCACAATAATGTTAATAGCTTTTAACCTGGCTTAAAGGACTGTGACTGCGCCCTGAACCGCTGGAAATAGAGGCCAAATCAAGGTCATCCGTTAGTTACATGACAGCTCTGTTAAAGGGGCTAGGGAATTTACTGAGCATGCACAACTTTGTATTGGGTCCATGAATTTGGGATAAATCTGCAACAGCTAGAAACATTGCAGAATTAAACAGATGTTTTCTCTAAAATCTCTAGATTTAAAAAGGAGAGGGATACGGTTATCTGTTAGGTAACATTTATAGAATTTATGCAGGGTCATTTACATTTCACCTTTACTTCTCCTTAAAATAGTGAATTAAAATAGTTTATTGAAAATAAATAAAGTTTGGTGACACATGGAGCCCTAAAGCTGGCCATACACTAGCACAACATACAACGATTAAACATCCTGAGAAGAATACAGATCTATCGGTTTTGCCTGCTGTTGTTTACTGTCCAGGATTATGTTGATGACTATAATTATGATTAATATTACAATCAATCGATCACAAAATGACTAGGCGAGGCGGTTGTTGGAAAATTGCATATCAGGAGGTAAAGCTGGGTACACACTGTCAGATCCTTCTTCCGACCGACAGTTCGGCACTTCCGACCAGTTGCGCAGGAGGAAGGACTGTTGGTCGCTGTTATAGAGAACGACCCATTCGGCTGTGGTTTTCAGACATGTCCGATCGTGCGTTCGTCTGATTCGACGAAGGAAGGAATGTTGTTCGCATCTGAAACCATGCAATTATTTCGCCCGATAGACAGATGCACTGATCTAAATATTGCATGGTGTGCATCCAGCTGAAATTTGTAATGTATGGCAGCATTAGAGAAGCTAAGTAATAACTTTAGAGACAATTTTCTAAACTGCAGAAACTAAACGGTTGTACTTCATGCAAGTGAGTGCAGCTGTCTGTAGTACAGGGGACTCAGTGTCCTTTATCTGGACCAGACATTGGGTGTCCAGTGTGAGTGAATCCTGACAAAGTAACTGTCCTGTGTTCTCTCTACACATATCCAGTGATGGGCAGCCAGGATCCTTGTTGTGAATGAAACAGATGAATGAAGTAAATCTGCTTGCTCTGTAATGACAAGCAGGTTAGCATGGGACTGATGTGACTAATAGGTGCTGGTGACAGCTTTTACTCTGGCAATGTTACAGAGCAGGGGCCACAGGGAGACATTGTGTTATTGTATTGACCTGTGTCAGGAGAGCCTGTGAGTATTACCCAGGATCCTCAGTAAAAAGTATTCTACAGCAGAAGTGAATTGTCTTCAAATCCCAGCATGGGCAAAACAACTTCTCCAAATTGCAGAACATGCCCCTGTTCCATGGTTATTTAAATGGAAGTGCTGGTGACAAGAAACAATTCAATTCTGCACTTTGCCCTGCTAACGACCTCAACCCTGACCTGCAGAGGCCACTCACTCATGGGGTAAGGCAGTCTGATCAGTCTGTTCCGCCAACAGTGCCAACCCCCCCTTAATTATGTGTGTGCTAGTTTTATGATGTGACAGTGGGCTACTGTCCGCTGAGACTCAGACAGACCACAGACTTCATTTCATATGGGACACACTGGAAGGACATAGGTGAAAGGGCAGCGCTTTCGCAATAGTCACCCAGCCACGCTCCTTTTTTATGAATGGAACGATCACAGGAACACAGTATGTGAAACGTTCCAGAGCTCTGACCCTTCACATCGCTGCACTTCCTAGGGAACAATCAAATGCAGTGGATAACTTGCATAAAAGCAATCAATGCAGTTGATACATTGTAAATAAAAGCAATCACATGCCGTGGATACATTGTAACTAAAATCCAATCACATGCAGTGATACATTGTAACTGAAAGCAATCACATGCAGTGGTACATTGGCACTAAAAGCAATACATGCAGTGGATACATTGTACTGAAAGCAATCACATGCAGTGGATACATTGGCACTAAAAGCAATCACATGCAGTGGATACATTGTAACTGAAAGCAATCACGTGCAGTGGATACATTGGCACTAAAAGCAATCACATGCAGTGAATACATTGTAACTGAAAGCAATCACATGCAGTGGATACATTGGCATTAAACGCAATCACATTGCAGTGGATACATTGTCACTAAAAGCAATCACATGCAGTGGATACATTGGCACTAAAAGCAATCACATGCAGTGAATACATTGTAACTGAAAGCAATCACATGCAGTGGATACATTGGCACACTAAAGCAATCAAAGCAGTGGATACATTGGCACAAAAGCAATCACATGCAGTGAATACATTGTAACTGAAGCAATCACATTGCAGTGGATACATGTCACTAAAGCAATCACATGCAGTGGATACATTGGCACTAAAAGCAATCACATGCAGTGAATACATTGTAACTGAAAGCAATCACATGCAGTGGATACATTGGCACTAAACGCAATCACATTGCAGTGGATACATTGTCACTAAAAGCAATCACATGCAGTGGATACATTGGCACTAAAAGCAATCACATGCAGTGGATACTTTGTAACTGAAAGCAATCACATGCAGTGGATACATTGGCACTAAAAGCAATCACATGCAGTGGATACATTGGCACTAAAAGCAATCACATGCAGTGGATACATTGGCACTGAAAGCAATCACATGCAGTGGATACATTGGCACTGAAAGCAATCACTGCAGTGGAACATTGGCACTAAAAGTAATCAAATGCAGGGATACATTGTAACTGAAAGCAATCCCATGCAGTGGATACATTGTAACTAAATGTAATTGAGTGACTGCTCCTGTCCTGCTAAAGGTAACAATTCATTAACACATTAATAAAACAATAAATGAACTTGCAACTTCACCCATTGTGGATCAATTGATATCCTTGCCCCTTGCCTTTTTCCCAGTCATTAAGATGTTGTCTGCCATTAGAGGGCACTAAACAACCTTGTATTTATCTGGTAGGGGTGGAGAAAGTTAAGGGAGGGATGCCTTCCAAAAAGCTTTGTGAAGTGAGCAAAATGTCCCAGATGTGAGAAAGGGCGACAATAGGGGGATGTTGCAAGGGTCAATCATTTACCAGTCTGCTTTAATGTCTGCCTGCAGTTGTGTGGTGTACTGGGGTTTGTGTTTGCCTCCCCAGAGCAGTCTAATGAGAAGAGAGAGAGGCTGAGAGACCCAAACAACTGTCTTCTAATATTAGCATGGCTGTATTTCTGGATCTATTATAGTCTGCTCAGACAGATCCCCATTGTATGGGATCTTTTATTAAAAGATTAGTACTATCTCCTTGCAGTTGGTGGAAAAAATCTGTTTCATGAGTTATTTGCAGTCCAAGTCCTGTGGGCAATACCAATCCAAGGGACCTGCCTGCCAGTATATCCAAGAATTCAGTCTGCATAGTTCAGTGTCTGGGGGGGGGGGGGGGGTTGGGGGTAAAGAATAGAAAATTTTAGACAGAGAGAAAGAAAAGAGAGGAAAGGGGGGCAGCTATTGAACCAACAATCCATTTCCCGTTCAGTAATGGGGTTTTTGTAAAAGGAAATATCGCCTACTAGTTTCATTCAGCTGTGCCAAAAAATGTTATAAATGAGAAGCAGCCAACTGCAGCAAAGCATTGCCAGACTGGGCTTAATAAACTAGTCCTATAGAGTTCATTATCGATGGGGCAATTCTAGGCTGTGAAAGGGAGACCGCCTACGTCGTCTCATGCCTGTCTTATACTCCAGACACTGACACAGAAAGGGACTGGCACACAACAGAAATCCCATGAGGTATCAAAGTTTTTGTTTTTTTTTTTTTTTGTATTGTTTGTGACACAGTCCCATGGAGCTGGATGTGTGCTGGAGTGGAGCAGACACTTATCTACTGTGTGAGATTTATTAATAAGAGCATCTGGGGGGGTGGTGTATATTTCATTAAACTCCCCCTCTTCATAGACTTCCTTACAATTTACAGCCAATACATCTGCCTCTGCCTGCTCACTCAGAACGTGAAGGTGTCAGGAGGAACCTCACAGTGGAACCTTCTCAGCTCCCGACCAGGAGAGGTCACTGCATTGTTTGGACCCCACCACCACCTAGTGGTGCTTTCAGCTCAGACTCCACTCACTTCCAAGGGGGACATACAGCTTCATCCCACCACCCCCTCCTTCTTCCCCAGCTCTCACAAGTTTGACTCCCTTTGTGCTGGGTGCTAAGTCTCCATTTAGATCTACCTACCCCCAGTTATTGGGAAAGATTTCCAGAAGGTGGAAAATGTCACCTGATTCACTCTGATTATTTTTTTTTTTTTAAATCTCCCCCCCCAAACACACACACTCACACACACACATTAGAGACCGCCCACCGCAGACAGCTAAGACCCCCTTATAGATTAAAAGAGAGACTGCATTAGAGGCTGCTGTTCATTCAATAAGAGCTGATCATAAGCAGAGAGACCACAGTTGTCTTGGTTACATTGACATCTCCCAGATCCCACTTGAAATTCTGCTTCTGTCCCATTTCTGGATTGAGGATGTTACATGAAAAGAGCCAACCGGGTGTGATTTTCCTCGACCGTCTCCTTGTGTCATTTCATGGAAGATCGCACAGTTCAAGGTAAGAACATTGGGAGTCTTTTTACTATGATTCCTGTATGTTGTGTGTGTGTGGGGGGGGGGGGGGGCAGACAGGAGCACAGACAGTTTGTGGTGCCTTTCCTGGTGTTGGGTGTGGGACACCCCAGGTTGGGTTCCATCAGACCTACTTGGACACTTTACACACAATTAGTATTAGTTCTGGACTCTCTCAACCATTGATGTTCTGAACTGAGAACTTTGTCGCAGTAGAGTTTGTTCCAACATGGGGATCACAACTTTTCATGACTGAACAATGTGTATCCATTGGATGATCCAACCGATGGAATTTAGGATATATTGTGTTGGCTGTTATTATAATAGACATGAAGTGTAGCAATGTACAACTGGGGGTTATTATATTGTGTATAATGTTTATTTATAAGAGACATGAAGTGTAGCAATGTACAACTGGGGGTTATTTAGTATTGTATAATGTTTATTTATAAAGAGACATGAAGTGTAGCAATGTACAAATGGGGTTATTTAGTATTGTGATAATGTTTATTTTAAAGAGACATGAAGTGTAGCAATGTACAACTGGGGGTTATTTAGTATTGTATAATGTTTATTTATAAAGAGACATGAAGTGTAGCAATGACAACTGGGGTGTTGTTTGTTGAATCTTTGGTCATTAAATTAAAATGTTTCATTGTTGGCCCATCAGTTTGTAGCACATTGTATCCAAGTGTTCAGATTGCAACATGATTTTGAGCAGCTGAAGCACTGGATAGAATGTATCGTCCCAATAAAGGGGATTATTTGCTTGTTGGGTTCTAGCCTATGGGTTTGGAGGCTGGTGAAAGTTGGGCAGTTTAACCCTTGTTGCTGAAGAGGGGTTTAAAGACCCTTTAATGTACTGGGCTTGCCCTCTATCTCTGGAAGGGTTAAACTTCCTACCGTGGGATAGACTGGGTTACTACTTCAGTCAGTTTGAACAGGAAAATAGAAGTAAACAGTCTAGTGGAAGTGAGTGCAGAGCACACGTGTTGTGTCTGGGTCACTGCTAAGTGACACTGATATGGCTGGGGCTGTGTGTCTTACAGCTGGGAACTGCTGGTTCAGCAATCGAAGAACGGTCGCTGTCAGGTTCTATACAGGACTGAACTGAGCAAGGAGGAGTGCTGCAAGACCGGCAGGGTGGCACCTCATGGAGAAGAAGATGTACCCAACAGCACCCTGTTCAATGGATGATATTTAACGGAGGAGCCCTCACTGCATCCCTGTAAAGGTACATGTTGTGTCTGGAATTCCCCACATTATGTCATTCAGTCTGTCCTGCATGTTAACTTAGTTCAGTAAAGTTTGGTTTAGTGCATGTCCATGTATACCCAGCGTATTGGAAGATATGTCCAGTACACCCAGAAATTGGATATGTCCATGTATACCCAGAGTATTGGAAGATATGTCCATGTACACCCAGAGTATTGGATATGTCCATGTACACCCAGAGTATTGGATATGCCATGTACACCCAGAGTATTGGATATTTCCAGTACACCCAGATATGGATATATGCCATGTACACCCAGAGAGATGATATGTCCATGTACACCCAGAGTATTGGAAGATATGTCCATGTACACCCAGATTATTGGATATGTCCGTTTACACCCAGAGTTTGGAGATATGTTCGTGTACCACCAGCGTATTGGAAGATATGTTCATGTACACCCAGAGTATTGGATTGTCCATGTACACCCAGGTATTGGAAGAAGATTGTCCATGTACACCCAGGTATTGGAAGAATGGATCCCCCAATGAACACAGCAGAACTAATAATCTAAACATACTGGCTCTGTCATGTCACCAGAGGCTTTGATCACTCGAGTCCTATTTATTTGTATTGATGTGTGTGATGTTTGTTGTGCAAAACACACACGCACACACAAATGCACAGGATCCCTGTGTGTGCAGCATTAGAATGCTAGGAGCCCTAACGTTCATAGCCCACCATTAGCACAGTGCTAGCGCAATCCGGCCACCTAGAGTGGCTTATTAAGTGTATTTTTCACAGAGGGATTTATTAAAGTAAGGGGACACTTGCACTCAATTTTAAATTCGTTTTTGGAGGAAATTTTTCTCTCTCCTTCTCTCCATAAATACAGTGTGTGCTTGTTAGCTATTAGCCATGGAGGGAAGGTTTTCCTATACTAGGAATCCCCAGTATGGAGAAATCCAGCAATCTGAGACATCACCGTATTATTTAGGAAGTATTTCATTTCCAATCATATGGCATATCAAGGCCCCCTGTGTAATATATTAACAATGTAACTATTAAGGGTTCCTACTTTAATTAACCGGTGTAACTGTAACTATATAAATCCAGCCCATGTAATATTTTAACAATGTAACTTATAAGAGGATTAAACAAGATAACTGACTGGTGTTTTCAGAGACCTGTAACTATATAATCCTCCCCATGTAATATATTACAATGTAACTTATTAAGGGGTTTGATACAAGCTAAATGACTGGTTGTTTCAAGACCTGTAACTATATAAATCCCTCCCATGTTAATATATTAACAATGTAACTTATTAAGGGGTTTGATACAAGCTAACTGACTGGTGTGTTTTCAGAGACCTATAACTATATAAGCCTCCCATGTAATATTATCAACAATGTAACTATTAAGGGTTTCCACTACATAATGATCCCTGTGTGTTATCAGAGACCTGCACTATTTGTCCCTCCCATGTAATATTATTAACAATGTAACTTATTAAGGAGTTTTATACAAACTAACTGACTGGTGTGTTTTCAGAGACCTGTAACTATACAAGTCCATCTATGTAATATTATAACAATGTAACTTATTAAGTAAGGGGTTTGATACAAGCTAACTGACTGTGTGTTTTCAGAGACCTGTAACTATAATAATCCTCCCCATGTAATTTTATTAACTATGTAACTTCAAGGGGTTTGATACAAGCTAACTGACTGGTTGTTCAGAGACCTGTACTATATAAATCCCTCCCCATGTAATTTATTAACAATGTAGCTATTAAGTGGTTTGAGACAGGTAAACTGACCGGTGTGTTTTCGAGACCTGTAACTATTTAAATCCCCCCCCCCTGTGATATTATTAACAATGTAACTAATTAAGGGATTTGATACAAGCTAACTGACTGGTGTGTTTTCAGAGACCGTAACTATATAACCCCCCCATGTGATATTATTAACAATGAACTAATTAAGGGATTTGATACAAGCTAATGACTGGGTGTTTTCAGAGACCTTGTAACTATATAAATCCTCCCCATGTTATATATTAACAATGTAATTTATTAAGGGGTTTGTTACAAGCTAACTGACTGGTGTTTTCAGAGACCTGTAACTATATAAATTCTCCTCAGTAATATTATTAACAATGTAACTTATTAAGGTTGTTGATACAGGCTAACTGACTGGTGTTTTCAGAGACCTGAACTATATAAATCCTCCCCATGTAATATTATTAACTATGTAACTATTAAGGGTTGGATACAAGCTAACTGACTGGTGTGTTTTCAGAGACCTGTAACTCTATAAATCCTCCCATGAATATTATTAATTATGTAACTTATTAAGGGGTTTGATACAAGCTAACTGACTGCTGTTTTCAGAGACCTTTAACTATATAAATCCTCCCCCCGTAATATTATAACTATGTAACTTATTAAGGGGTTTGATACAAGCTAACTGACTGCTGTTTCAGAGACCTATAAATATATAAATCGCTCCACATGGAATATTATTAACAATGTAAAATTAGGGGTTTGATACAAGCTAACTGACGGTGTGTGTTTTTAGAGACCTGTAAATATATAAGAACCATGTAATATTTAATTAGTAACTTATTAAGGGATTTGATACAAGCTAACTGACTGGTGTGTTTCGAGATGTAACTAATAAATCCTCCCCATGTATATATTAATAACATGTAACTTATTAAGGGGTTTGATACAAGCTAAATGACTGGTGTTTTCAGGAGACCTGTAAATATAAAAATCGTCCCACATATAATATTAATTATTAACTTATAGGGGGTTGATACAAGCTAAAACTGGTGTGTTTTCAGAGACCTGTAACTATAAAATCCTCTCATGTAATATTATAACTAACTTGTAACTTATAAGGGTTTCCCACTACATAATGAATCCCTGTGTTTTCAGAGACTGCACTATTTGTCCATCCCCATGTAATATTATTAACAATATAACTTATTAAGGGTTATACAGCTAACTGACTGGTGTTTTCAGAGACCTGTAACTATACAAGCCATCTCATGTAATATTATTAACAATGTAACTTATTAGGGGTTTGATACAAGCTAACTGACTGGTGTGTTTTCAGGGACCTGTAACTATATAAATCCCTCCCATGTAAAATTATTAATAATGTAACTTATTAAGGGGTTTGATACAAGCTAACTGACTGGTGTGTTTTCAGAGACCTGTAACTATACAAATCCTCCCCATGTAAATTATTAATAAGAACTTATTAGGGGTTTGATACAAGCTAACTGACGTGGTGTGTTTTCAGAGACCTGTAATATCATAAATCCTCCCATGTAATATTATTAACTATGTAACTTATTAGGGGTTTGATACAGCTAACTGACTGGTGTGTTTTCAGAGACCTGAAATATATAAATCCTCCCCATGTAATGTTATTAACTATGTACTTATTAGGGGTTTGATACAAGCTAACTGACTGGTGTTTTCAGAGACCTGTAACTATATAAATCCTCCCCATGTAATATTAACTATGTAACTTATTAATTTGGGGCGGAGGATTTATATAGTTACAGGTCTCTGAAAACACCAGTCAGTTAGCTTGTATCAAACCCCTTAATAAGTTACATAGTTAATAACATTACATGGGGAGGATTTATATAGTTACAGGTCTCTGAAAACACACCACCCCTTAATAAGTTACATAGTTAATAATATTACATGGGGAGGATTTGTATAGTTACAGGTCTCTGAAAACACACCAATATTATGGTTTGGTGAGTGAGATGCCACCACAATAATGTGGCTGTGCCGAGGGGTGGAGGGTGGGTTGGGGGTTGGAGCTCATTTTGGCACCGTGTGCCCAAGTTCCAAAGATTTTGGTAAATAGAGCAGTAACAAGCAATGCAAATAAATTTAGGGTGATATTCGTGCTACTTTATTGGTTTGATATAAAGCACTGCGAAAAGGATGCAAATTACGTGAAGCTACTAGTTCCCACAACGTATCTAAACAGGCCATATATAAAGTGGGTTTAAAACATCTGGGGGATAATGGATTGAAGGTAAGTTGAAATGCATTAGAAATATTTCCACTTCATATTATATATACTATATGTATAGATGGTATATATATATATATATATTAATATATATATTATAGATCGTATATATATATATAATATTATTATATATATATGCAAAATCAGCGATGAGCTGTTAATTTGAATTCAACCAATCATATGTGTCTTTTTTTTATGGTCTACTACAGTTAAAGGACCATACACCAGCCTAAAATAAAGTTACCTTAGAATGTTACTCAACCCCCCCCCAAACCTAGTTTCGCATTATCGTATCTGTTTCAAAGATGGCCCTGAAGGTCCTTACCTGACCCGGTCACTCACCACTTCACCTCTGCTCTGCGGTCTTACGCTCCAATCCTGGTTTTTGCAGCTGTCAGTAAAGACGCAGTGACCTCAACCCAATCGACCTGGACAGCCTTGCGACCAGGAAGTGAGTGTATGTCCAGCGCAAAAAGCCCATGCCCCTGTTTTTCTTTGAAATGAGCTCGAAACAGGAACAGGGGGCAGCGCCCAGAGGTGGCGAGGGACCGGGGCAGGGGGCGAGGTTAGGAAGTCCCGTCAGGCGGCGAACTCTTGAAAAACATCTAGATAAATGGAAACCTAGGTTTGAAGGGTAGTAATTAACATTTCAAAGGTACTTATCTTTTAAGATGCGAACATGGCCTTGAAGCTAGGTACACACCATACCAATTTTTTTTAATTTGATCTTTCGCTTTCTTTATGCTGGCCGACACCTGACCGTATTTCAGTGTTGGTCCGGACAGGACGAACTTTGTAGGGTTTCTTCTTGGTTCCATAACGACCACCTATGTTTGCTTGTGCCGAATCGATGAAACAACTGATAGGATATGTCAGGAAAACCACGGCCAATCGTACGGTACTCTATGGGACCGCATGCTTTGGTCGTGGACTAACTGTCTCTAATAAATTACCCCCATTGCAATTCTCCCCCATTCTTCTTAAAAGATTGTAGCACACTCTCTTTCTCTTTAAAAGGGAACCAGTGAGCAGGACCAATACTGTCGGGTCACACTCTAAAGAATGGGGATCTTACAAGAAAAGCCGGAAATTACAAAGCAAAAGGGTTAATCTCACAATAAATACACAATGCTCTTCCTTGCCAATATATCTTTCAAAACAAGGTGTGTACAGTTCAAACAGAATTTCTTATGTATACAATTATAAAAACATGACCAGTATAAATAAAGTCTACCAGACTCAACACTATGTAGTACTTTTTTTTTTTCTCCCCCAAAAATAAATAAAGATACCGCTATGTTACAGTATGGACATGTTCCTTGGTCACAGGGGGCCTGTTCCATAGTTTGGGATTCTCGTTTTTTTTTTTTTTGTTTTTTTAACAGTGGATTGGAAGAAGAGATATGGGGAAGCGAGTGCTTCCTGCTCCCTCTTCCTCTTCATCCTCTGTTTCTTCAAATAATGTATATAGGGGGGGGAAATATAGGGGAGCATGTGGTTTAAATTATGGACAACAACGAGCGCAGAAGCTCGGACATGATTTTTTGTATTTTTTTTAAATCCCAACGCAGCCCTGCTGAACAGCCATAATACAGCTTTGCATTGGTGTGACTTGCAACTTTCTAAAACGGAATACTTTTACTTATTATGGGTCTAACTGCTGAAAGTTCTTGAGAATGAATTGGATCAATAGCTGTTTATGCAGATCTAGTCGGTAATCAGACAAAAAAGCGCTCTTGTTTAGGTTGGATAGCTGCTGGTGGTGGTCTCAGGGTTAGTTAGGTGGAGGCTCTGCCCGTAGACAGCACAACCAAAAGCTCTACTGATATCTATTGCGGTTACGGTACTACTTCAAAGCGTTAATGAGCGCTCAGCGAAAGCCAAATAGAAGACAGATTAGAAAGAAAAAAACTAGAATGGAAGCATTCCAGATATTCTCAGGCAACCCCTCCTGGTAAGGAACTTGGCTTTCCCTGCATGTTGTGTCAAAGTCTGCAGGAAACATTAGTCTACTAATGGCAGTGGGACATCTAAAGATTCTATGGATCACCCCCCAAGGGTTACTCCTTATAGTCTTCATTACTGAGGCGGGTTGCCTTCAGAAATCTACTTGTTTTTTTGTATGTTGCACTGGATTCACTACAGTTCAAGAATCCGCTGTGCTTGATTCCAATACAATATCCCCAAGAGAGGCGGATGCTTGGTTCATGCACACTCGCTTGGGTAGTGGGTCAGTGATATCGTAGCGCACACCGCTTCTTCGGATTTACTTTCCCCGCAACAGCTCATCGCCACAGTGCACAGCGACCTCTACCCAATCTACTGTCCCACAGGCTTTCTTTCCCCAGCACTCAGTGGATATCGTCACACGGCACTTTTGCCTCTGAAAGGGCGAGTACACAACAGAACACACGATAACGACCCAGGATTAGCAGAGCCTGCTTCACACAAACAAGGGCAAATCAACCGTAACCGGCGGTGACATTCCAAATGATGGAGGGAGCCACTAATCAAATATGAACGAGAGCTGATGATATCAGATGTCTACCGGGCAGGCGGCAGGAATCAAGGAAAATACAAGCCTAGCAGAATGAAAAAAACTTACATATTATTGACCAGGCGAGGGGCTGCCCTATGTCTTACTAACCCAAACCCCTTTACAAAGGGAAGATGCAACCACCACAAGACCATCCATTAACGATAAAGAGAGAGTGCGAAAGTGGGCGCAAAGGGGGGCTCGTAACGTACTTTAGCGCTGAGGCCTTGCAGCACTAAGTTGATCCACCCTTGGACACATTCTGCAAGGGAGTTTTGTATGTTCTTCCCCATGCGTGCGTGGGTTTCTCCGGGCACTCGGTTGTCCCCCACAATCATTAAGTGATTAGATTGTAAGGCTCTTTGGGGCGAGGAACTGTATGAATTGAGTAAAAATTGTATAAAGCGTGTGGAACTGTAGCGCTATATAAGAAATAAAAATACATCACAACAATTACACAAGATAGACGCAATTAGAGCAAGAACCAGAGTAGGGCCATAACAGATTACCAAGGTTAGGGTGATACTATATCTCCCACCTAGGTCTAAACCCAAATACCCAGGGGTTAGGGACCAATACTGAATTCCCCAACTAGGGTCATACCAAATTTACCAAGGATTAGTGACATTACCGAATACCACCTAGGGTCTACCCAGACTATGTCATACCAAATACCCTGGGAGAGGTAGGGCCATTGCCAAAAATCCCAGACTAGGGTCATACCAATATACCCAGGGTAGGGTCATACCAAATTCCCACACTAGCGTATACCACCATTCCCACTTAGGGGACATACCAAATACCCAGGATGTGCACCCCAAATTCCAGCTAGGGTCCTTACCATATACCCAGGATTAGAACCATACAAATACCCAGGGATAGGGTTCCAAATTACGCCAGGGTAGGGTATTACAAATTCCCTCACTACGGTCATACAAATACCCAGAGTAGGGTATACCAAATCCAAGACTAGGGTCACACCAAATACCAGGGTTTAGAACACCAACCAAATTTCCCCACTAGGGTCATACCGGGTCATGTTACATAAATACCCAAAGGTAAGGGCCATACCAAAATCAAGTTAGGGTAATAGCAAATCCTCACACACCAACATGCCCAGGGTAAAGGCCATACCAAAATTCCCGGGTTTGAGGGCCATACCACAAAAACCAGGGTAAGGGCCATAGAAAATTCCTGGACTAGGGTCATTACCAACAAGGTGTGTACAAGCAAACTTAAAGCAAAGTTCAGGGATAATACTAAGCATGTTAAATCGTTTTTGGAAATCCATGGCATGGTGCCAGGCCTGGTAAGATTTGTGTACAAACAACAGGAGCAGAGAGAAGACCACTAAATGAATCTTGTAGTGAATGAGTTTCCTCTTGTATAAAAACAAATCCAAGATTCTAATCCTATTTAAAAAGAGAGTTTAGGGAATGAGTAAAACTGCAGTGCTTGGGGGCCAAATATAAAAGACTCTGCTGAGCAGTTGATTGGCAGTGAAAATGTAGGTGGAGGTTTAAATCCTTTATTCATTCCTTATCTGTATGTGATTTGAGGGCCAATCTGGAGGGAAAGTGCAGGGCAGGGTAGCTCCAGGGAAACCTGCTGCCAATCTTCCCTTCCAGATATGGGAAGTCTTCTATCAAGAGCAGGTTTTGGCTGGAATTCACACAAGGCTGAACTTTCTCTTCTCCAGCCAGACAGCAGGAACTTATGATGCACTAACCGCCACCTCGAGGCTAATTCCAATAGATCTGCCTAGCAGGCAGGTAGCCTTCTCAGGGTGACAGGCACTACCATAGGTTATCCATCAGTCCCAGAGATATGTTCAGGGGAGATTGGCATCGGGGATGGTCGAAATCGAGTACACGTTACACAGTAGCATTCATTGGTTTGGTCCCACACAAACCCGTGGAGGCTTCCAGGCCCATAGGACTCCATGCAGGTCTCTAAAACAAAGACAGAGAAAAGAATGTTTTATCCAAGCGTCAGGTATGTGAGTGTAGTGAGGTTCACTGGAAGTGAACATTCTCCCCCATTGCGAATACACTAAGTCACCACAATGGGACCTCTGTCTGCACATTGCAGGTTCATTTCTAGCATCTTCAAAAACTGACAGAAGTTTCCTTGTCCCACCTTACTTTTGCATTTCTCCCCTGCGTTTTAATGAACATCAAGCTCAGGGACCCTTTACATTGGCTTTGAGGCAGGGCCATTATCCTTGTAGGTCTCCCGTCTATGCCACACAATGGACCTTTCCAGGTGATGTTGGAAAACAGTCCGGGGGCAAACACCACACTCGGTTGTTGTTCTTGTTCATCTTCATTTATTCCCAGGGACAAATCACATTGTACAGTCTAGAAAAACACCAGTCAGTTAGTTGTATCAAAACCCCTTAATAAGTTACATAGTGAATAATATTACATGGGAGGATTTATATGTTAAGGGCTATGAAAACCCAGTCAGTTAGCTTGTATCAAAACCCTAATAAGTTAACCCCCCTAGTTAAATAACATTACCATGGGAGGATTATTATGTTTACAGGTCTCTGAAAACACACAGTCAGTTAGCTTGTATCAAACCCCTAATAAGTTACATAGTTAATAATATTACATGGGGAGGCTTTGTAGAGTTACGGTCTCTGAAAACACACCCAGGTCAGTTAGCTTTATCAAAAACCCCTTAATAAGTTAACATTATAATAATTTTACATGGGGAGGATGGGATAGTTACAGGTCTATGAAAACACACCAGGTCGTTAGCTTGTATCAAACCCCTTAATAGTTTAATATTAATAATTTTACATGGGGAGGGATTTATCTAGTTACAGGTCCCTGACAACAAACCGTCAGTTAGCTTGTATCAACACCATAATAAGTTACATTGTTAATAAATAGTACATGGAGAGGACTTGTATAGTTACAGGTCTCTGAAAAAACACCAGTCGTTTACTGTATAAAACCCTTAATAAGTTATATTGTTAATAATATTACAGGGGATGGACAAATAGTGCAGGTCTCTGAAAACACAGGGATTCATTAGTAGTGGGAAACCCTTAAAAGTTACATAGTTAGGTAATATATACATGAGAGGATTTATATAGTTACAGGTCTCTGAAAACACACCAGTTGTTAGCTTGTATCAAACCCCCTAATAAGTTACATAATTAATATTATATGTGGAGCGATTTTTATATTTACAGGTCTTGAAAACACCAGTCAGTTAGCTTGTATCAAACCCCTTAATAAGTTACATAGTTATTAATATTACATGGGGAGGATTTATATAGTTACAGGTCTCTGAACACACACCAGTCAGTTAGCTTGTATCAAATCCCTTAATAAGTTACATAATTAATAATATTACATGGTCGGATTTAAGTTACAGGGCTCTGAAAACACACCAGTCAGTTAGCTTGTATCAAACCCCATAATATTTACATTGTTAATAATATACATGTGGAGCGATTATATATTTATAGGTCTCTGAAAACAGCAGTCCGTTAGCTTGTATCAAACCCCTAATAAGTTACATAGTTATAATATTACTGGGGGAGGATTTTAAGTTAAAGGTCTCTGAAAACAGCAGTCAGTTAGCTTGTATCAAACCCCTTAATAAGTTACATAATTAATAATATTACATGGGAGGATTTATATAGTTACAGGTCTCTGAAAACCACCAGTCAGTTAGCTTGTATCCAACCCCTTAATAAGTTACATAGTTAATAATATTACATGGGGAGGATTTATATAGTTACAGGTCTCTGAAAACACCAGTCAGTTAGCTGTATCAACACTTAATAAGTTACATTGTTAATAATATTACATGGGGAGGAATTTATATAGTTACAGGTCTCTGAAAAAACCAGTCAGTTAGGTTGTAACAAACCCCTTAATAAATACATTGTTAATAATATAACATGGGGAGGATTTATATAGTTACAGGTCTCTGAAAACACACCAGTCAATTAGCTTGTATCAAATCCCTTAATTAGTTACATTGTTAATAATATCACATGGGGGGGGTTATATAGTTACAGGTCTCTGAAAACACACCAGTCAGTTAGCTTGTATCAAATCCCTTAATTAGTTACATTGTTAATAATATCACAGGGGGGGGGGGATTTATATAGTTACAGGTCTCTGAAAACACACCGGTCAGTTACCTTGTCTCAAACCACTTAATAAGCTACATTGTTAATAATATTACATGGGGAGGGATTTATATAGTTACAGGTCTCTGAAAACACCAGTCAGTTAGCTTGTATCAAACCCCTTGATAAGTTACATAGTTAATAAAATTACATGGGGAGGATTTATATAGTTACAGGTCTCTGAAAACACACCAGTCAGTTAGCTTGTATCAAACCCCTTACTTAATAAGTTACATTGTTAATAATATTAATAGAGATGGACTTGTATAGTTACAGGTCTCTGAAAACACAGTCAGTAGCTGTATAAAACTCCTTAATAAGTTACATTGTTAATAAATTACATGGGGATGGACAAATAGTGCAGGTTCTCTGATAACACACAGGGATTCATTATGTAGTGGGAAACCCTTAAAGTTACATTGTTGTAATATTACATGGGGAGGGCTTATATAGTTATAGGTCTGAAAACACCACCAGTCAGTAGCTTGTATCAAACCCCTTAATAAGTTACATTGTTAATAATATTACATGGGAGGGATTTATATAGTTACAGGTCTCTGAAAACACCAGTCAGTTAGCTTGTATCAAACCCCTTAATAAGTTACATTGTTAATAATATTACATGGGAGGGATTTATATAGTTACAGGTCTCTGAAAACACCAGTCAGTTATCTTGTATTAATCCTCTTAATAAGTTACATTGTTAATAATATTACATGGGCTGGATTTATATAGTTACAGTTACACCGGTTAATTAAAGTAGGAAACCCTTAATAAGTTACATTGTTAATAATATTACACAGGGGGCCTTGAATATGCCATATGATTGGAAATGAAATACTTCCTAAATAATTACTGTGATGTCTCAGATTGCTGGATTTCTCCATACTGGGGGATTCCTAGTATAAGGAAAACCTTCCCTCCATGGCTAATAGCTAAAACAGCACACACTGTATTTATGGAGAGAAGGAGAGAGAAGAAAAGTTCCTCCAGAAAACGAATTTAAAATTGAGTGCAGATGTCCCCTTTACTTTAATAAATCCCTCTGTGAAAAATAACACTTAATAAGCCACTCTAGGTGGCCGGATTGCGCTAGCACTGTGCTAATGGTGGGCTATGGAACGTTAGGGCTCCTAGCATTCTAATGCTGCACACACAGGGATCCTGTGCATTTGTGTGTGCGTGTGTGTTTTGCACAACAAACATCACACACATCAATACAAATAAATAGGAACTCAGAGTGATCAAAGCCTCTGGTGACATGACAGAGCCAGTAATGTTTAGATTATTAGTTCTGCTGTGTTCATTGGGGGATCCATATCTTCCAATACTCTGGGTGTACATGGACATATCTTCCAATACTCTGGGTGTACATGGACATATCCAATACTCTGGGTGTACATGAACATATCTTCCAATACGCTGGGTGTACACGAACATATCTTCCAATACTCTGGGTGTACACGGACATATCCAATAATCTGGGTGTACATGGACATATCTTCCAATACTCTGGGTGTACATGGACATATCCAATACTCTGGGTGTACATGGACATATCTTCCACAGGTCAGTTAGCTTTATCAAACCCCTTAATAAGTTACATTATTAATAATTTTACATGGGGAGGATATAGTTACAGGTCTTGAAAACACACCAGTCAGTTAGCTTGTATCAAACCCCTTAATAAGTTACATATTAATAATTACATGGGGAGGGATTTATTAGTTACAGGTCCTGAAACACAACCAGTCAGTTAGCTTGTATCAACCCATAATAAGTTACATGTTAATAAATATACATGGAGAGGACTTGTATAGTTACAGGTCTCTGAAAAAACACCAGTCAGTTTAGCTGTATAAAACCCTTAATAAGTTTATTGTAATAATATTACATGGGATGGACAAATAGGCAGGTCTCTGAAAACACAGGGATTCATATGTAGTGGGAAACCCTAATAAGTTACTAGTTAGTTAATAATATTACATGAGAGGATTTATATAGTTACAGGTCTCTGAAAACACACCAGTTAGTTAGCTTGTATCAAAACCCCTAATAAGTTACATAATTAATAATTATATGTGGAGCGATTTTTATATTTACAGGTCTCTGAAAACACCAGTCAGTTAGCTTGTATCAAACCCCTTATAAGTTACATAGTTATTAATATTACATGGGGAGGATTATATAGTTACAGGTTCTGAACACACACAGTTCAGTTAGCTGTATCAAATCCCTTATAAGTTACATAATTAATAATATTACATGGTCGGATTTATATAGTTACAGGTCTCTGAAAACACACCAGTCAGTTAGCTTGTATCAAACCCCATAATATTACATGTTAATAATATTACATGTGGAGCGATTTATATATTTATAGGTCTCTGAAAACAGCAGTCAGTTAGCTTGTATCAAACCCCTTAATAAGTTACATAGTTAATAATATTACTGGGGGAGGATTTATATAGTAAAGGTCTCTGAAAACAGCAGTCAGTTAGCTGTTTATCAAACCCCTTAATAAGTTAAATATAATAATATAACATGGGAGGATTTTAATAGTTACAGGTCTCTGAAAACACACCAGTCAGTTAGCTTGTACCAACCCCTTAATAAGTTACATAGTTAATAATATTACATGGGGAGGATTTATATAGTTACAGGTCTCTTGAAAACACCAGTCAGTTAGCCTGTATCAAACACCTTAATAAGTTACATTGTTAATAATATTACATGGGGAGGAATTTATATAGTTACAGGTTCTGAAACACCCGTCAGTTAGCTTGTAACAAACCCCTTAATAAATTACATAATAATATAACATGGGGAGGATTTATATAGTTACAGGTCTCTGAAAACACACCAGTCAATTAGCTTGTATCAACCCTTAATTAGTTACATTGTTAATATATCACATGGGGGGGTTATATAGTTACAGGTCTCTGAAAACACCCAGTCAGTTAGCTGTATCAAATCCCTTAATTAGTTACATTGTTAATAATATCACAGGGGGGGGGGATTTATATAGTTACAGGTCTCTGAAAACACACCGCGTCAGTTACCTTGTCTCAAACCACTTAATAAGTACATTGTTAATAATATACATGGGGAGGATTTATATAGTTACAGGTCTCTGAAAACACCAGTCAGGTAGCTTGTATCAAACCCTTGATAAGTTACATAGTTAATAAAATTACATGGGGAGGATTTATATAGTTACAGGTCTCTGAAAACACACCAGTCAGTTAGCTTGTATCAAACCCCTTACTTAATAAGTTACATTGTTAATAATATTACATAGAGATGGACTTGTATAGTTACAGGTCTCTGAAAACACACCAGTCAGTTAGCTTGTATAAAACTCCTTAATAAGTTACATTGTTAATAATATTACATGGGGATGGACAAATAGTGCAGGTCTCTGATAACACACAGGGATTCATTATGTAGTGGGAAACCCTTAATAAGTTACATTGTTGATAATATTACATGGGGAGGGCTTATATAGTTATAGGTCTCTGAAAACACACCAGTCAGTTAGCTTGTATCAAACCCCTTAATAAGTTACATTGTTAATAATATTACATGGGAGGGATTTATATAGTTACAGGTCTCTGAAAACACCAGTCAGTTAGCTGTATCAAACCCCTAATAAGTTACATTGTTAATAATATTACATGGTGGGAGGATTTATATAGTTACAGGTCTCTGAAAACACCAGTCAGTTATCTTGTATTAATCCTCTTAATAAGTTACATTGTTAATAATATTACATGGGCTGGATTTATATAGTTACAGTTACACCGGTATTAATTAAAGTAGGAAACCCTTAATAAGTACATTGTTAATAATATACACAGGGGGCCTTGAATATGCCATATGATGGAAATGAAATACTTCCTAAATAATCTGTGATGTCTCAGATTGCTGGATTTCTCCATACTGGGGGATTCCTAGTATAAGGAAAACCTTCCCTCATGGCTAATAGCTAAAACAGCACACACTGTATTTATGGAGAGAAGGAGAGAGAGAAGAAAGTTCCTCCAGAAAACGAATTAAAATTGAGTGCAGATGTCCCCTTACTTTAATAAATCCCTCTGTGAAAAATAACACTTAATAAGCCACTCTAGGTGGCCGGATTGCGCTAGCACTGTGCTAATGGTGGGCTATGGAACGTTAGGGCTCCTAGCATTCTAATGCTGCACCACAGGGATCCTGTGCATTGTGTGTGCGTGTGTGTTTTGCACAACAACATCACACCCATCAATACAAATAAATAGGAACTCAGAGTGATCAAAGCCTTGGTGACATGACAGAGCCAGTAATGTTTAGATTATTAGTTCTGCTGTGTTCATTGGGGGATCCTATCTTCCAATACTCTGGGTGTACATGGAAATCTCCAATACTCTGGGTGTACCTGGACATATCCAATACTCTGGGTGTACATGAACATATCTTCCAATACGCTGGGTGTACACGAACATATCTTCCAATACTCTGGGTGTACACGGACATATCCAATAATCTGGGTGTACATGGACATATCTTCCAATACTCTGGGTGTACATGGACATCCAATACTCTGGGTGTACATGGACATATCTTCCAATACTCTGGGTGTACATGGAAATATCCAATACTCTGGGTGTACATGGCATATCCAATACTCTGGGTGTACATGGACATATCCAATACTCTGGGTGTACATGGACATATCTTCCAATACTCTGGGTATACATGGACAATCCATATTTCTGGGTGTAAATGGACATTCTTCCAATACGCTGGGTATACATGGACATGCACTAAACCAAACTTTACTGAACTAAGTTAACATGCAGGACAGACTGAATGACATAATGTGGGGAATTCAGACAAAACATGTACCTTTACAGGGGATGCAGTGAGGGGCTCCTCCGTTAAAATCATCCATTTGAACAGGGTGTGTTGGGTACATCTTCTAGTCCATGAGGTGCCCAACCTGCCGGTCTTGCAGCACTCCTCCTTGCTCAGTTCAGTCCTGTATAGAACCTGACAGCGACCGTTCTTCGATTGCTGAAGCCAGCAGTTCCCAGCTGTAAGACACACAGCCCCAGCCATATCAGTGTCACTTAGCAGTGACCCAGACACAACACGTGTGCTCTGCACTCACTTCCACTAGACTGTTTACTTCTATTGTCCTGTTCATAAACTGCAGTAGTAACCCCGTCTATCCCACTGTAGGAAGTTTAACCCTTCCAGAGATAGAGGGGCCAAGCCCAGTACATAAAAGGGTCTTTAAACCCCTCTTGCAGCAACAAGGGTTAAACTGCCCAAACTTTCACCAGCCTCCAAACCCATAGGCTAGAACCCAACAAGCAAATTAATCCCCTTTATTGGGACGATACTTCTATCCAGTGCTTCAGCTGCTCAAAATCATGTTGCAATCTGAACACTTGGATACAATGTGCTACAAACTGATGGGCCAACAATGAAACATTTTAATTTAATGACCAAAGATTCAACAAACAACAACCCAGTTGTACATGCTACAATTATGTCTCTTATAAATAAACATTATACAATACTAATAACCCCCAGTTGTACATTGCTACACTTCATGTCTCTTTAAAATAAACATTATACAATACTAAATAACCCCCAGTTGTACATTGCTACACTTCATGTCTCTTTATAAATAAAACATTATACAATACTAAATAACCCCCAGTTGTACATTGCTACACTTCATGTCCTTTAAAATAAACATTATACAATACTAAATAACCCCCAGTTGTACATTGCTACAACTTCATGTCTATTATAAATAAACAGCCAACACAATATATCCTAAATTCCATCGGTTTGATCATCCAATGGATACACATTGTTCAGTCAATGAAAAGTTGTGATCCCCAGTGTTGGAACAAACTCTACTGCTGACAAAAGTTTCAGTTCAGAACATCAATGGTTGAGAGAGTCCAGAACTAATACTAATTGGTTGTAAAGTGTCCAAGTAGGTCTGATGGAACCCAACCTGGGGTGTCCCACACCAACACCAGGAAAGGCACCAGGCAAACTGCTGTGCTCTGTCTGCCCCCCCCCCCCCCACACACACACACCATACAGGAATCATAGTAAAAAGACTCCCAAGTGTTCTTACCTTGAACGTTGGATCTTCCATGAAATGACACAAGGAGACGGTCAGGAGGAAATCACACCCGGTTGGACCTTTCAGTAACATCCTCAATCCAGAAATGGGAAGAAGCGAATTTCAAGTGGGATCTGGGAGATGTCAATGTAACCAAGACAGGACTGTGGTCTCTCTGCTTATGATCAGCTCTTATTGAATGAACAGCAGACTCTAATGCAGTCTCTCTTTAAATCTATAAAGGGGTCTTAGCTGTCTGCGGTGGGCGGTCTCCTAATGTGTGTGTGTGAGTGTGTGTGTTTGGGGGTGGGGAGATTTAAAAAAAAAAAAATAAATAGAGTAATCAGGTGACATTTTCCACCTTCTGAAATCTTTCCCAGATACTGGGGGTAGGTAGATCTAAATGGAGACTTAGCACCCAGCACAAAGGGGTCAAACTTGTGAAGGAGCTGGGGAAGAAGGGAGGGGGTGGTGGGATGAAGCTGTATGTCCCCTCTTGGAAGTGAGTGGAGTCTGAGCTGAAAGCACCACTAGGTGGTGGTGGGGTCCAGAGGACAAGCTAGTGACCTCTCCTGGTCAGGGGAGCTGAGAAGGTTCCACTGTGAGGTTCCTCCTGACACCTTCACGTTCTGAGTGAGCAGGCGCAGAGGCGATGTATTGGCTGTAAATTGTAAGGAAGTCTATGAAGAGGGGGAGTTTAATGAAATATACACCACCCCCCCAGATGCTCTTATTAATAAATCTCACACAGTAGATAAGTGTCTGCTCCACTCCAGCACCAATCCAGCTCCATGGGACTTGTCACAAACAAATACAAAAAAAACAAAAAACTTTGATACCTATGGGATTTCTGTTGTGTGCCAGTCCCTTTCTGTGTCAGTGTCTGGAGTATTAAGACAGGCAATGAGGACGACGTAGGCGGTCTCCCTTTCACAGCCTAGAGATTGCCCCATCGATAATGAACTCTATAGGACTAGTTTATTAAGCCCAGTCTGGCAATGCTTTGCTGCAAGTTGGCTGCTTTCATTTATAACATTTTTTGGCACAGCTGAATGAAACTGAGTAGGCGATATTTCCTTTTAACAAACCCCATTACTGAACGGGAAATGGGATTGTTGGTTCAATAGCTGCCCCCCTTTCCTCTCTTTTCTTTCTCTCTGTCTAAAATTTTCTATTCTTTACCCCCAACACCCCCCCCCCCCAGACACTGAACTATGCAGACTGAATTTTGGATATACTGGCAGGCAGGTCCCTTGGATTTGTATTGCCCACAGGACTTGGACTGCAAATAACTCAGTGGATAACAGATTTTTTCCACCAACTGCAAGGAGATAGTACTAATCTTTTAATAAAAGATCCCATTACAATGGGATCTGTCTGAGCAGACTATAATAGATCCAGAAATACAGCCATGCTAATATTAGAAGACAGTTGTTTGGGTCTCTCAGTCTCTCTCTTCTCATTAGACTGCTCTGGGGAGGCAAACACAAAGCCCCATGTTACACCACCTGCAGGCAGACATTAAAGCAGACTGGTAAATGATTGACCCTTGCAACATCCCCCTATTGTCGCCCTTTTTACATCTGGGACATTTTGCTCACTTACCAAAGCTTTTTTGGAAGGATCCCTCCCTTTAACTTTCTCCACCCCTACCAGATAAATACAAGGTTGTTTAGTGCCCTCTAATGGCAGACAACATTCTTAATGACTGGGAAAAAGGCAAGGGGCAAGGATATCAATTGATCCACAAGGGTGAAGTTGCAAGTTCATTTTATTGTTTTATAAATGTGTAATGAATTGTTACCTTTAGCAGGACAGGAGCAGTCACTCAATTACATTTAGTTACAATGTATCCACTGCATGGGATTGCTTTCAGTTACAATGTATCCACTGCATGTGATTACTTTTAGTGCCAATGTATCCACTGCAAGTGATTGCTTTCAGTGCCAATGTATCCACTGCATGTGATTGCTTTCAGTGCCAATGTATCCACTGCATGTGATTGCTTTTAGTGCAATGTATCCACTGCATGTGATTGCTTTTAGTGCCAATGTATCCACTGCATGTGATTGCTTTCAGTTACAAAGATACACTGCATGTGATTGCTTTTAGTGCAATGTATCCACTGCATGTGATTGCTTTTAGTGACAATGTATCCACTGCAATGTGATTGCGTTTAGTGCCAATGTATCCACTGCATGTGATTGCTTTCAGTTACAATGTATTCACTGCATGTGATTGCTTTTAGTGCCAATGTATCCACTGCATGTGATTGCTTTTAGTGACAATGTATCCACTGCAGTGATTGCTTTCAGTTACAATGTATTCACTGCATGTGATTGCTTTTAGTGCCAATGTATCCACTGCATGTGATTGCTTTAGTGCCAATGTATCCACTGCATGTGATGCTTTCAGTTACAATGTTTCACTGCATGTGATTGCTTTTAGTGCCAATGTATCCACTGCATGTGATTGCTTTTCGTGACAATGTATCCACTGCAATGTGATTGCGTTTAATGCCAATGTATCCACTGCATGTGAGCTTTTCAGTTACAATGTATCACTGCATGTGATTGCTTTTATGCCAATGTATCCACTGCACGTGATTGCTTTCAGTTACAATGTATCCACTGCATGTGATTGCTTTTAGTGCCAATGTATCCACTGCATGTGATTGCTTTCAGTTACAATGTATCCACTGCATGTGATTGCTTTTAGTGCCAATGTATCCACTGCATGTGATTGTCTTCAGTTACAATGTATGACTGCATGTGATTGATTTTAGTTACAATGTATCCACGGCATGTGATTGCTTTTAGTTACAAAATGTATCAACTGCATGTGATTGCTTTTAGTGACAATGTATCCACTGCATGTGATTGTTCCCTAGGAAGTGCAGCGATGTGAAGGGTCAGAGCTCTGGAACGTTTCACATACTGTGTTCCTGTGTCGTTCCATTCATAAAAAGGAGCTAGGCTGGGTGACTTATTGCCAGAAAGCGCTGCCCTTTCACCTATGTCCTTCCAGTGTGTCCCATATGAAATGGAAGTCTGTGGTCTGTGCTGAGTCTCAGCGGACAGTAGCCCACTGTCACATCATAAAACTAGCACACACACTAATTAAGGGGGGGTTGGCACTGTTGGGCGAACAGACTGAGTCAGACTGCCTTACCCCATGAGTGAGTGGCCTCTGCAGGTCAGGGTTGAGGTCGTTAGCAGGCAAAGTGCAGAATTGGAATTGTTTCTTGTCCACAGCACTTCCATTTAAATAACCATGGAACAGGGGCATGTATCTGCAATTTGGAGAAGTTGTTTTGCCCATTGCTGGGATTTGAAGACAATTCACTTCTGCTGTAGAATGACTTTTTACTGAGGATCCTGGGTAATGATCCACAGGCTCTCCTGACACAAGGTCAATACAATAACAGCAAGTCTCCCTGTGGCACCTGCTCTGTAACATTGCAGAGTAAAAGCTGTCACCAGCACCTATTAGTCAATCAGTCCCAGTGCTAAACCTGCTTGTCATTACAGAGCAAAGCAGATTTACTTCATTCATCTGTATTCATTCACAACAAGGAAATCCTGGCTGCCCTATCACTGGATATGTGTAGAGAGAACACAGGACAGTTACTTTGTCAGGATTCACCTACACTGGACACCCAATGTCTGGTCACAGATAAAGGACACTGAGTCCCCTGTACTACAGGACAGCTGCACTCACTTGCATGAAGTACAACCGTTTAGTTTCTGCAGTTTAGAAAATTGTCTCTAAAGTATTACTTAGCTTCTCTAATGCTGGCCATACATTACAAACTTCAGCTGGATGCACACCATGCAATATTAGATCAGTGCATCTGTCTATCGGGCGAATAATGCATGGTTTATCAGATGCGAACAATCATTCCTTCGTCCGAATCAGACGAACGCAAGATCGGACATGTCTAAAACCACAGCCGAATGGGTCGTTCTCTATAACAGCGACCCCACGTCCTTCCTCCTGGCCAACTGGTCGGAAGTGCCGAACTGTCGGTCAGGAAGAAGGATCTGACAGTGTGTACCCAGCTTTACCTCCTGATATGAATTTTCCAACAACCGCCTCGCCTAGTCATTTTGTGATCGATTGATTGTAATATTAATCATAATTATAGTCATCAACAAATTGGACCGTAAACAACAGCAGGCAAAACCGATAGATCTGATATTCTTCTCAGACTGATGTTTAATCGTTGTAATGTTGTGCTAGTGTATGGCCAGCTTTGGGCTCCTGTGTCACCAAACTTTATTTATTTTCAATAAACTATTTTAATTCACTATTTTAAGGAGAAGTAAAGGTGAAATGTAAATGACCCTGCTAAATTCTATAAATGTACCTAACAGAAACCGTATCCCTCTCCTTTTTAAATCTAGAGAATTTTAGAGAAAACATCTGTTAATTCTGCAATGTTTAGCTGTTGCAGATTTGATCCCAAATTCATGGACCCAAATACAAAGTTGTGCAGCTCAGTAAATTCCCTAGCCCCTTTAACAGAGCTGTCATGTAACTAACGGATGACCTTGATTTGGCCTCTATTTCCAGACGGTTCATGGCGCAGTCACAGTCCTTTAAGCCAGGTTAAAAGCTATTAACATTATTGTGATTAGAGGGTTACATGCTCCTAACTGCGCCAGCCCCCCTGCTAGGATGTGCTAGTGGTTCTAGAGAGCTCCCTTTCTGATTGCTTCTCCAAAAAGCTGCTGATTTCAGAAGCGAGAATTACACAATTCGTGTGGTTTTAGTTCACATTAAACTACCTCACATTCACAATTGGAGCATTGTGAGGGTGAACATTGTTGATAGATTAACATCAAATGGGGCCCTGGTTACTTTGTAGATAATCCTACTCTATTAAAAAGAGTTACACAACTGCCCATTACCATCACTTTTGTATCAGCACTTGTATAGTAACTTTACAATACAAATGTGTGTGATGGTGAACACTACCAGCACATCTGATTCTGAAGCAATTGAACATTACAGTGTCCTTGTGGACAACTGTTAACTACATCACATGCGTGCAAGACTACTGTATGCTGCCAGCAGCTTTGTACACAACTGACACTGGAAGCTCTTGTGTAGACAACTGTACACTGCATGTGAATGTGACACAAATGTAATCATTGTTTATTATACAGTACCTGCTGCTTGTAGAAAACCATACACTACCAACTTTGTGTAACAGGTGTACAATTGCACACAACAGCACACTTCCTCCACTGCACCACTATGCTACTGTTAATGGATTGTGGAAATCTGAGTATGGCGTAACTAGGTGTCCACCCTTTTCTCTCTTCCTCCACTACTACAATGCTTATGCATGCCCTTATAATCCCCCGTCTTGACTACTGTAACATTCTGCTACTTGAACTCCCGGCCTGTCAGTCTCTCCTCTCCAGTCTATCTAAAACTCTGCAGCTTGGATCATCTACCTCCTCCAAAAGAGAACCCACAATCCTGATACTTCAAAAGGGGTGGCTCCCCATTAAAGAATCATATTCAATACCCTTCTTTTAACCTTTAAATCCCTTCACCTGCACCTCCCTACTTGTCTCTTGGTCCATTATGTCCTGGCCATGCTCCTTTTCCCACAGGAAAATCTCTCCACAAACCCCCAACAAACACTGCTTCCTCCTTTCTTAAACCATTCTTCTTGCTGCTCCCTACCTTTGAAATCTCGCTTCACCAGGTGACATCTATTAATACTTTCAAAACTAGACTGTTATCCTACCTTTCTGAGCACCAGCACAAATACCATCAAGTACTTGTGCCCATCCCCCGACTTGTATCTGTATGTTGACCCACCCACTTAGATGTAAGCTCTTTGGGCAGGGATCTCATTCCTACTGTGTCAAGGCATGACACATATCAATTTATCCATAATTTCTATATACTGTATGTATTAACCCCACCATATATACTCGAGTATAAAACGAGGTTTCAGATTTTAAAAATGCCTGAAAACTAAACCTGGTTTATACTTGAGTCAAACAGTTACCTGGCCCTTTTCCTACTTTGTCCAGCCACTGCTCGCTCCGCATCTTCTGTGCTTCCGGTGGTGTCCACCTCATCGCCTCTCACTCCAGGGGAGTAGTGACGTCATCCAGAAGTGCGAGGATGCAGGACGAGTGGGCGCCAGACAAGGTAGGAGAAGGTAACTAGAAAAAAAATACAGAGGAGCTAACACCAGTCCCCAATACTTGCAAATAGGAGTAAATTCTCCTTTATTGTGCATATAACAAACCAACCAAAAAGGCTGGTTTGTTATATGCACGAATAAAAGAGGTTTTACCCCTATTTGCAAGTATTGGGGACTGGTTATCTCCTCTGTATGTTTTTTTGGAGTGGTTACATTGATGACCGTGAGGAGGCCACTGCAGATGTTTGGAAACTACAACTCCAGCAACTAAAGCATGCTGGGAGTTAGTTTCCAACCATCTGGAGTGGCAAGGAATTGGGGGGGTTACTGTGTGGGATTCTCTATATTTAAAGGGCAGCTAACCTAAAACATACAGAATCAGGAGGATGGTATCTATTATTAAAGATTGCCTTCTGATTCTGTATTGTTTTGAAACTTTAGTTGCCATAAATGGACAGCAAGAATTTCCATACAGTAGTCCCATACAGTAATAGCATTTTGGATTTGGCTATTACTGAATGTGAATTCTGCTGTCCATTTAAAGGGAACTAAAGCCTCAAAACAATACAGAATCAGAAGGCAGTAGTGGTCATAATTTCTACCCCGGTTTATACTCGAGTCAATCATTTTTTTCCTTTTTCAGGTAAAATTAGGTACCTTTATACTCGAGTTATATGGTATGTATGAAATTGATTAATTTTTATTTATTCTTATAATGGCTTGCACTTATCCCCTTGTTTGTATACTCTGTATTTTTTTAATGAACAGTGCTGCGTACCCAAGTTTATAAATAAATTTATACATACATACATACATACATACATACATACATATACCTACACTGGGCCTGCAGCAAAACATTATCTGGCCCTCTTCCCTGCTTCATAAACTGCTATTTTTACCAGTTTATTAACTAAATGCATTTATAAAGAAATATTTAATTAGAAGTTATTTTCTGTGATGGAAAAAGTATCTGCCTCCTTCCTTTGCTTAAAGGGCAACTGTCGTCTCAAAACAAGTTAGGGTTAAGCCTGCATTTTTCTTTTAAAATGAGGCCGACAATCACATCTCTGCTGGAGGCCTGTGAGACAGTACATTGGGGTGACTGTCAAACTTCCAGCTCCAGTAGGGGAGTGACACAACCAGACCTCTGCCCCACCCTTTCCACCCCGGCGGAGAAGCATGCTCAGTTAAGTCTAATCTGGGTAAACGGAAGTACCCTGGGGGATAAGTTGACAGTTGAGAAGGAGAGCCTAGTAATGCAGGCTGAGGCTGGTCACATAACTATAACCTGGTCATATGGCTGAAAACATGTACAAGTGTACAAGCAGGAAGTAATTACTGAACCTTTCCAGCAATAACTTCTCCACAATTTTGTCTAGAGATGTGATTTAGGTTTTATTTGAAGGTGTGATGGAAAGCTTTTATATAATCCTTACTAATTTGGAAGAATTCGAGACCACAGTTACCCTTTAATGAGCTTTTAATAAGCTTGAGAATGTGCAAGGCCGCAGCAGAATTTTGCAGTGATCCACCAATCACGTGGTCCAACTTGATGAAAAATGTGATTTCGATATTTACACACAGTCGACCATCACACCCCAAATTTCGGTTGATCGTTCCAAATATCGAAATTACATTTTGGCTACGAAGGACCATGATGTGAAAAAATTCACCCGATCATGAACCACTGATTCAGGGTTAAAGGTTGAGATGTTCGAAACCAGCGAGTTCTGATTTTAGAATTTTCGAGAGAAAAAAATGCAAAAAATCTGAAAACGGGCCGATAGAAGTCAATGGGTGATAAAAATCAGAAAGTTTAGATTAAAGGGCATGTCAGCCTAAAAAACTGTTCAGCACCGCCCCAAACCCTAGTTGCATTATACATAATTCACAAACCCGGTCCCTCGCTTCCTGGTTGCCGCCCCTTGCTCCTGTTTTAAGCTAGTTTTGAGCATTCTGGACGCCTTGATTGACAGCCACTACCAGTAAGTTTGCCGCAGAGCAGTGGAATAGCGTGGCAGAGCAGTAAGGGACCGGGTCAGATATCTCACTCAGGGGCAGCAATTGGGAATTATGTAAAATGCAAAACTGGTGTTTAGAGGTTTGCAGTTCATTTATAAAGTTTTTTTTAGGCTTGACATGCCCTTTAAACTTAAGGTATAAATGACTAGAGTATCTTGTGTAATTGCTCAGGGGCCTGGGAAATGGTCTGGGGAACATAAAACAAAAACTTAGAAACTATTTCTTCACGTTAAAGCTATTTTCAAGGTTATGTTTTAGGGTTCACAAATTCTAATTGAAAGGTTTCACTGCCTTCCATAAATCTCTATCTCTTTGCCAGTTTAACGCTAAAGCAAAGCTCGAATAGCAACATTTTATCTCTGTTTCAGGTGCTGATTAGCAACTAAAGTAAAGATTCAATGTTGTGAACAGGGTGTCAAACTCAATCACATAAGGGGCCACAATCAAAAAGACCGGCTACGACACGTGGTGGGATGAATTTTTTATTAAGGTATTAGCAGGTGCAGGATTGGGACTCTGTCACACTATGTCTAGTGCTGCAAAATGTGTAGCAAAATGTGTGTAAAGCACACTGTTTTGGACTGGGTTCTCTGCCTATGGTGCAATCATGTGCTAATGTGGAACACCCACCTACACTTCTGGGCAGTAATAGAATGGCAGCTCCAATGGAAGGCCCTTGTAACAACTCCCTCCCCTCCCAGTGCGGGGCTGGATAAGTGATCAGCTGTTACTGCCATGACGCTTCCAAGCCTTACTACACTGCCATCCATTTGTGCAAGTCCATTTTGGATAGGTTCCCACTATCACGTAAAGTAGCGCATGCTGGATTTTTGCAATGTGCTGTTGTGTGTGATACTTGTGTGCGTTCCTGGCCATATCAATGTTATTGGCATGCATGGATATGCGCAAAAAGTTGTGCACGCATGCAAACCAATAACGGACCAGACCACAGCACACATAGTGTGAAACTACCCAGCAATGTGAACCGGAAGTGTTAACGGAGTGCAAATCGAACTCTGACATGCAGTTGTGGGACTAGCCTAATGCCGTCCCAAGCAGTGGCGTAACTATAGATCTACCTGCAAATACAGTGATCAATGTTTTAAAACACTGACTGTGAGTATCTTAGTAAGGCTGAGTCCACACTGCAACGCACAGAATTCGCGCACATAATCAAGAGCGTTATCGCGGTTTATGTATTATCAAATAAAATTAAATATAGTAAATATATATAAATATAGTAAAGATTTACTAATAATAATTAAATAAAACTTTTGATATGCTGTAGGACACCCTAGCCCACCCCCAACCGCAGGCTTGTTTGTAAAAAATCATCAAAACGGTACTTACATCCCTTCATTCCTAGTGCTCTGATCTTGGCCCTCTGCTTGCCGGAACTGCAAGCAGGGGTCCAGACCTGCAGCTGCATCCGTGATTGGCTGAGGGCAGCTAATCACAGTCTGGCTTCTGGTAATGCAGAACGCCGGGGGGAACGAAGGACTGTAAGTTCTGATGCTTGTGTGAAGGTTCTCATTTATCCAGGTCATGGTATATCTGTTGTATTCAGTTAGATCAATGGACTTAAAATGTGTTATTGAAGACATTTTGCTACCCTGCACATGTAACTGTCCTATTGAGGGTAAGGAAGCAGCAGGGACCGGATATGACTCACAGACACCTCCTACTCTTCACTTTTGGGACTTTGGACATGCACTGAGGAGAACTTTGGAGCAGGGAGTAACACAAGGATCTTTTAACACTGCACAGTGGGGCCAGTAGTGGGTTAAATTTTAGTTTTGGGATGGACATGCCATTTTAGGGGCCAGTAACCCCCTGCATAAAGGGGGCTAGTAATCGCTGTTTTAAGGGGACATTAAACTTTACAATGAGTAGCATTGCTCACATTTTACGTGCAATACCTTCCCTTGTGCTGCAATCTGCGCAATTTGGTGTATTGGAGCAGTGCAATTCACTAAAAACTTTTGATCCCATACACTCTGAAAGGGATCACAGCGCAAGAAATTTGGTTATCCACATTGACCTGCACGGCTCTAAGATTCTCATGCTAACGGATCATATGAGAAATCATGCTAGTGAGGCAAACACCCTGCTGGTACTGCTTGACAGTAGAGTGTCTGCGTGGACAGTTCAGTGTTGCCTGGCAGTAGAGTGTCTGTATGACAGTGTCTGTGTGACTGAGAGTATCTGCTTGACTTAGTAACAGATTTGAATTCCAGGGTTCACAAAATAGTTATTAACTGGATTTTGGATCTCGATTACTATTCTCTGTTCTATTCTTACTGTTAATGGTGGCCAGAGACACTACAATCACAGACGTACAACCCCGGATCATACAATCGTAATGGGCAATAAAAAAAAATTACCACTGGCCCGATAGGGAAAGATATTGTACATGGCCCAATGATCGTACGAAAGCAATCATGGCGTCTATGGCCACCATAAGGGCTAGGCCACACTAGCGCACAATCTGTTATTACGTGAGAAATGAAGCACAGTGCATTTAAATGTGGGTGGCCAAATTCCGTGCACTGTGCTGCAATCCGTTTTCAGAGGCATGTGATCGAAATTTTTTGTGAATCGCATGAATTCCAATGATATTAAATTGCATGGATCACAGTGAAACAAATGGTAACGCAAACTAACTAACAAAATGGTTCCCAGAATGCTGACTTTTATACCCAGGGAGTTGGCACGCTGGAGTTGGGGATTTTAGGTCATGTTCCTGGATCATTTATGAAAATTCAAAATTACCGAATTTCCAGTTACTTCTGAATTTGAAAATTTAGAATTTTCCCAAATAATCGAAAAAGTTATATCGGAACTTCATAACATCATAGAACGATTTTATCTTGCGGTGTGATATAATATTAGTTTAATATCATCATAATAGATTTATTTTCTTTTGATGTATATAAAGCTATGAATAGATTTTGTCCCAGTGTATTAAAACCGTTCCCTACTAAATAGATTATTAATTTTGTTTACATAAATCAAGCCCTACAGCTTCAGCTACAAATGAGCATATTCAGTAAGGCTAATGGCACATCGAGCATTTTGATTGCTGCTAAAGAAGGACTGTGGTCATCAAACAGCCGAGCACTGGCAGCTGCTTGCATTCCGAAGAGTTGGAAGTGGTGCTGCCAGTATCTCGTGAGAATGATTATGTTCTTATTCTCACGCAATATTTACCTCTTTATGCCATAGATGTTTTGTTTTCTAATTCTTTTGATGGGAACTTGCTATCAGCACCTTAAGGGTGTTTAGAATTTGTTGAAAGGAGTGCAGTGATCAGATAGCCAGGGTTCCATCAGCTTAAAACATAATAGGGTGTTTGCAACAAACACAAGTTTTACAGGTCAAGATAGAGTATATTCTCTTTAAATGTATCTCAACCTTTTCGCTGGTTTCATTTATATAAATACTTTTAGACACCCTGAGGTCATGTATGTTACACATACATCATACATCATTCATCTGTCTATACATGATAAAATTGATACTTCCTGATAGTTAATAGCAATCCGTGTACCACCTCGCATCAATTGCTTGATGATCGTCCAATAATTTTTCAGATAGGGCCAGTTAAAAATTTTTGCCCGATGGTCAATTAGATCGTATAACCCACAGCTCGTATGATTGGATTGTATGTCTATGGCCACCATTAGGGTCTTTTCATCGATTGCAGTTGCATGGGTCCTTGTCACTCTTATCTCTTCAGTCAACGTCTCCTACATCAATTAGTACATCAGCCTATTGATGTAGGAGAACCAATCAATTTAAAATATGCACTTCTTTTCTGTTGGTTTCCTGACCTTATAGCCACCCCATTTCTCTACTTGGTGCCCATTATAACATTAGTATCGCCATTGCGGTGGTGTTTGTTTGTTCGCCTGTCCTGTTTCTCGCATCCACCTCTTAGATACCCAATCCTTCCGACCTGCCTTGTCCCTTATTCCTGACTCTTCCTTTGGTCCCCCATCATTTTTGGCTATAATTAGCCCTATGTTTGTCAGCTTGCTTACTACTGCAGTTTTGTTTTTTTTAACATTTTTTTTCATTTGAGGGTGTGAACATGCTCTTAAGGCCCCCATACATATGCAACTGCTCTTGCCATGAATCTGTGAGCAATATTCGGTGGCAACTGCATATACCCTGACTGATTTCCACAACAGGGCAATCAAATCCTCACCCTCTATTTAAAGCAAGGGAGCTGATGCTGACAGCTGGAAATCTTCAATCCGTAACCGACCAACCACGCCGATACCGACAGCAGTAGTTTACTGACATCGTGTTCAGTTGTTTTTGGTCCCATACACCTTGCTAATATTAGCAATGTATGGTCACCTTTAGATGTAGCTATGGGATAGTAAGGTAAGAAAATAACATGATACTTTAGATGTATCAGATTGGGCCACTGGATTTCCCAGTTATATACCAAAAGAAGGTTCTCTTTGTTTCGTAACCTTTCCTTTCTCTTTAATCTCCCAATCAGCTTAACTGTCTCAGATTTCAAAGGACTTATATACCGATACATCATAACAACACATATTTAAACAACTTCTTAGCATATTATTCTCTCTTTTAACTAAAAGTTATTTAACTGCTTTATTTCAAAATGTCAGTCTCTTCTGTGTGTTCAGTTTCTCTCTTTGTTTTTAACTCATTTACCCACATAATGCTCCATTTCAGCACTGGAAATCCCCATGGGATTAGTTTTAAACCTGGTGGTCTTTAAAGGATAACTATACTTTTTAAAAATGGAAAGTACTGGGGCAGGGAGGTAGAAGTGTAGAATGTCATTTCGGAGCTACAGCATGTACAGTTTTCATTTGCCAGGTTAGTCCTGGACTAGTCCTCTATTTAATATGTGATGAAGCCAGGAGGAGACTGGCAGAATCAGTTTTCTTTGGGCTGATGCGCCTTACAGAAACAATATTGTGGAGGAGGTAGGAATTACCAGTCCTGTATATTTTAAATACCACATTGCGATTCACAAAACCCTAAAGGGAAGTAACATCAGAAAGCTGAGATACAGAGACAATACAGTAAAAAAAATTTTACATGACATTTTATGTAATATGACATAGTGTATTTAAATTAAATATACTTTAATTTGATTTTAAAGGGCATGTCCACCCTTGTAATAAACTTTTTATAAAATGTACTGCCCTTCCCCCCAGCCCCAACCGCATAACTATTATTCACAGAATGTGCCCTAATACTTTACTTACCATGCCTCTCTTGCAAGGAAATACAAGCAGGGGGCGGGACCGGCAGCCGCGTCCGTGATTGGCTGAGAGGCACCAATCACGGACAAGGCTGCTGGGAGTTCAGACGGCAAAGGAGAGAGGCATGGTAGTAAAGATCGGGGCACTTTCTGTTGAAAATATTATGGCGGTTGGGGCTGGGGAGGGAGCAGTACTAATATAAAAAGGGTTTTATGGTAGGGAAGGGAGACAAAATCGGAAGGGAAAGGGAGGGAAGAATGGCTCTGCAGTGCGCATGCCAAACTTCTCCCGGGGGGGGGAGACAGGAGCAGAGTTCCTATATGGACTCTGCTATCCTCCTGCTGGCCAGTTTTTTTGGGACTTTTGGGGGGACTACGGAGAACCATATGGAGCTGGGATGTGAGGTAAGGATTTTTACACATAGTGCGGCCAGTATGGGTTAAATTATAGTTGGGGGGTGGACATGCCCCTTTAAAACATGGTCAATGCCTTACATGGTATTTACTTGTATGCAAGAGTTTGACTTAAGTTTTTTACACCTGCGATCGGGGTTCCAACAGCCCCGGACACATGTTGTGTCCGAAGTTTGTTTCAACATCCGATAATCGGCCCCTTATGGGGTTGTATGGGACCCTTATTGGCCGAAACGGATGTTCGATTGGCGACGATCTCTGAACAACTCGTTTTCAGCTGAAAGGGCCCATTCACGGGCCGATATCAGCCGAACGAACGTTCGTACACATCATGTGTCGCGGGTTGGGACCTGCGATCACACGTGTGTCACGAACCTTATGGATTGTGCCTACAAAAGTCTGGGTAGGTTGGTCGGTAATAAGGAACCTGCATATTAATCTACAAGGCTCATAAACATCAACAATGGCCAGCCATTCAGAACTGAAACTTGGACAAAATATGGACTGGGCTGCAGGAAAGAAATGAGAAAATTTAACATGTGACAATATGACAGACAAAAGGTGGTACATAAGCTTGACTGAACCCCACTACGCCTGACAAACAAACGGCAGCTGTGCGCTGATTAACGGCATTTTCATCAATAACTGCAAGTGTGTGGAGGTTCAGTCATTGCTGATCCATGGTTAGAACTAAACAGATATTATCGCCCACTTGTTCGCCAAATGTCCTTGTGTTCGCAAGTGTGTCTATGGAACTTAAGTTATAATTTATGGAAACAGATAAAGATAAGGCTTTACATAAACAATGTACGGAAAATGTAAAACAGAGAAAGACAGCAGGAATGGAAACAAGAGAAAAAAGTTAGAGATAAGGATCTGAATCAAATCTGAAAAAAACCGCAGAAAAACATATGGCTGAAAATTACCTACCACATGTAACAGCTTACTGAGATATGTAGCCATTAACAGTGGAGATCATGGTTTTAAATTTTTCACTGGGAGTAACAATCTCCTCATGAGTACTGATCTATATCTATTCTATCTACTATCTATCTATCTATCTATCTATCTATCTATCTATCTATCTATCTATCTATCTATATCTTAAGGAAGGAAACTGTCTTTAACCACAGCAGGACATCTTAAAACCTAAATTTTAAGAGGTACTGTGTGCCCTTTAATATAAAAGAGCAAAAAAAAAACCTTAAAAAAAAACTTTTACCTTTAAAATGACTCCGGATCATGCTTCTAGCTGCAGTCTACCAACGTTAGAGCATTGTAAAGGATGGTTATCTTGTTAGTACTGTGAGTGTGACACTCACCAACGACAACTGGTCTAGGCCGCAAAGTTAAGGTTGAGGCATGCCCACTGTGGGACAGCAAGAGCATCATCAGCAGTCCATAGGCACCAACCCCAAAGTTCTGAATCATTTAAAACTAGCCATAAGCCTAAAAAGGTTTTTTTTCTCTCCCTAAGATGCCCCTAGGCAGAGGAGGAAGGAAAAATAATTGTTCCAGTGTCTGAAACTGCTTCAGAAAAGATTGTTTTTTTTGTTATCACACTGCCCATCACAGAGACACAGAGAGAGGACAGTCTGGAATGTAATGTACAAGCCACAACCATAGATCCAGAGCTCTTTTCAATAGAGGACACTTCTATGGAGACCACAATTATCCTTAGGGCTGCATTGCAAATAAATACAATGCAGCAAAATCGCAATATCACACGATTCATGTGCGCTAACCCTGCGCAAATGCTGCGATTCCTTCAAAGTTACCCTATCGCAGCGCATGCGATGTGCACCAAAAAATGGTGATGGCATGCGCCGCAAAATAGCTCGGCACGCGCAGTGCAGGGCAGCAGAGATAGTTTGGCAGTTTTCTGCTTTTTATTGGTTGTGTGATCGCTTTTTGCTTTTGTGTTGTTTACGGAACTAAAATCTTTTTTTTTTCTGTGTTTCTTTTTTGGGTCATCTAATCTAATGTGATATAGTTTTTATGGGGTATTTTTTTTTTTTTTCTAAGGAACATAGTTGTTGTTTGCTAGCAAGAAATGTGTTAATTATTGTTTTGGGTATTTTACTCTTGTGCTTCCATGTTGGTGGCTTGGGTGTGATTCATAGTCAGTTTGTTTGTTTCGTTTTTTGTTGTGTCTGATGGTTGTTTTTGTTTTGTTGTTTTTTTTTTTTTTTTTTGTCTCTGTTTGTGGTTTTTTTTTTTGTTTTTTTTTGTTTATTTTTGTTTTTTGTTTTTTTGTTTTTTTTTTTTTTTTTTTTTTTTTTTTTTTCTTTTTCTTTTTGTGTTTTGTCTTTTTTTGTTTTTTTTTTTTTTGTTTTTTTTTTGATGTTTTTTTCTCTTTTTTTCCTTTTTTTTTTTTTGTCTATGGCCGTTCTTTTTTTTTTGTTTGTTTGTTGTTTTTTTTTGTTTGTTTTTTTTGTTTTTTTTTTTTGGCTGTGTTTGTTGTGTTTGTGTTGTTTGTTTTTTGTCTTCTTGGTTGGTTGGTTGTTTTTTTTTGTTTTGATTGGCCTTTTTGTGTTTTTTTGTGGTTCTTTTTCCCCTTTCCTTTTTTTTTTTTTCTTTGGTTTGTTGTTTTAATGTTTATTTTGTTTGTTTTTGTTTTTTTTTTTTTTTTGTTTTTTTTTTGTGTTTTTTTCTTTTTTGGTGGTGTTTATGGCCATCCTCGAGCTCTTCTATGGTGTTGCGCTGAGAGCGGCAGTGGTAACACCAGCGCAATAACTATCCTAGTGGGCCTAGCCCTTCAAGCCAAATCTAAAGATGTGGAATAGATGGGGGTTATTAAACGATAGAAGAGAAAACAAATGGGTAGAGCTGTGTGCAGGAAGCAAGAAGGGGTAAATTAATTTTGGGGGATGTTATAACGGCAAAATGCCTGGGGGGGGGAGGAGGGGGAAAATGAATCTCCATGCAGTTTGGCGAGGGTGTGGAGATGTGGAAGGTTTTTGTTATGGGGGATTTTAAATACCCTGACTAGATTGGGTAAGGGAAAGGCCAGCACATCAAAAGGTATAAAGTCTTAAATTTCGTATATGAGCCATTTTTGTCACAGATGGGTCGTTTTAGAAGTCCCTACTAGACAAAATGCGATGTGGGATTGGGTGATATCTTAGGGCTCGTTCACACACATCAGTTTTTATCCATTTCAAACACAGGTGCGTTTACAAAAGGACCGACATAGGATTTATGAAAATAGGATTTCATAATATCGTTCACAATGACAGGCGTTATATTCCGTTCAGTCCGTTTAAAAACGCACTGCATGCAGCCTTTCTGTCAGTTGTTTCATGCATATTTTCTAAGAAAATCTATGGAATACACATGTTAAGGGTTGTCCACCTTAAAATAATTTTTAATATGATGTTCCCCCATGTCTCCCAGCCCCAGCCGCGTCAAATATTTTTTCGAAAGCCCAAAATTTACTTACATACCCTCTTTCCCGCGCACTGCGGCCCTCTGCTTGGAGAAGAAAGGCAGGGGGCGGGGGGACCAGCAGTCGCCGTCTGAGTCTGTGATTGGCTGAAGCGGCAGCCAATCACGGACGTGCTGCCGGTTCATTCAGTGCAGCGGAGGAAAGAGGAGAGGTAAGTAAGAGTTTGGGGAGCTTTTTGAAAATAAAAAATATGCGGTTGGGGCTGGGAGACAGGGCGGCAACAACTATAAGGAGGGATGTATGCTAGGGGGAGGGGATAGGGTTTAGAAAAAAAGGGGGGGGGGGGGGGGAGGGAGGAGAGGGAGGAGGGACGAGGGAGGGGGAGGGAGGGGGAGGGCAGGGGAGGGGGGAGAAGGGATGCAGTACGAATGGGCAAAATCTACCAGAGGCAAGTGGTCGCAGGCAGAGCCTGTATCTACTGGTGGTTAGTTTTGGGACTTTGGGGGGGGTCTACAGGAGAACCCTATGGAGTGGGAGTGAGGTGGTAAGATTAAAACTACACTACAGGTGGGGCAGTAGTTGGGCGGGATTTAGTTTTGGGGGTTGAATGGCCTTTAAAAAATGCTTGTGCGGTTTCTGTCAGTTTCTCGTGTGAATGAGCCCTAAAAACCCTGAGCTCATTTTGGAAATGAAGGTAATGGAAGCTTAGGGGCAATAGTGGCATGATATAGTATACTTACTGATGGTTAATGCTCAGGGGTAAAAAGGGGAAATGGGAAAAAGAAAAAGGCTTTTAAACTTTGAAATCAGAGGGAACAGAAAAAGTCGTACAGGGAGATAAAAGCTGTAATAAAGTGCAAGAAAGCAATAAAAGGACAATATATCACCTCCCCTCGTCCTTTCCCCCCACTCCTGCAAAGTACCAGGGTGAGGACCTAAAACGCTAAGTCATCACTCTGGGTACTGTACAAAAGTCCTGCACACTTACTTGTAATCTCCCTCGTCGCTCCGGTCGATCTCCCCACGGCACTTGGAGTGAAAGGGCGCAAGGCAGCCAATGGGAAGACGCCGCTCAGTGACAAGGAGGCGTGTCTTCCATGACTGCTCCCGGACTGGCCTACAGAATCCTCGTCCTTACGCAGGGATTGTAATAATATGCAGGGGCGACTGGGCTTGACTGAGGATATGCGTACAGAAACAATTAGACAAAGAGTAGTAAAATCAATAAAGCCTCAGGACCAGATGATCGCATCCCTAGATTTAAAAGGTTAGTTCAAACGATCTAGTTTCTCATCTTTCCGAGTGAATTTGGTCGGGGAGGTGCCGCTGTGGATTGGTTATAAAAAAGCAAGGTATACCAATATTCAAAAAAGGTAGTCATTAACAGCCTGGGTAACTATAAACCGGTAAGCCAACATCCGTGGTGAGGGAAGGTCTGGAAACTTGTTACGGGATCATATCCTTGACTTGTCTCATGAACTGATCTGATTAGTATAGTCAGAATGGATTGTATGAGAAATAGATCATGCCAGACAAATTTAATTGTTTGTATGAAGAAGTGAAGTAGAAGTAACATGAACATTCAGCACAGCAATGGATTGTGGTATTCTTGGATTTAGCGAAAAGCTTATGATAATGTGCCAATTGTTCTGGATAGAGCAGTGGTTATGTTATATTGGAATTGCAAACAGAAAGTGGTGGTAAATGGAGCTAAGCACATTTGCGGAATAAAATTCTAGCAGAGTGATTCAGAGTCCGTTATGGGGGCCCCTTCTTTTTAAGCCATTTATAAATGACTTAGAAGGGGGCATGGGGTTGAAGTCTAGGGTTGCTGATGGACACTAAAACTAGGCATTAGCTTGGAAACTCCAAGATAGCAAGTGCTGCAAGCAGACCTAGATAGAGTATTCACAAATTGGCCAGCCGACTGGCAGAGATGAGATCATGGATTAAATGTTTAAGGTTATGCATTTGGGATGTAGAATCCAGTTGTTGCCACCACACAATAAATACTCATGTGTTAGTGATCGGTAAGGCAAAGATTGGGGTTTATGGTAGAGACAGACTTCGTAGCGATAGCACACATGCCAGGTAGAAAAGGCTAGAGCTAGCAAGATATGGTTCTGTATAAATAGGGAATAGATTCAAGAGAGAAAAATATTATTCCCCTCTTTGACCAAGGCATGATAAGGCCTCATGGAATATGCTGTGCAGTGTGGAATACCATATACAAAAGGGACATCTTTAAATAGAAGCAGTTCAGATAAGGGCAAAAAAAATCATAACAGGGAATGGAGGGGTTAATATGCAGGCAGATCAAGTAGGGGGTTATACTTTGGCGAAGCGACTTTTGCGTGGGGATATGATAACTTATAAAAAAATTGAAAGGAACTGGTAAATCCACAATCCTGCATAAAAATGACTATGGGAATCCGTTTCATATTCACAGTGAGGTGGAACGCATCTCACGTCAAGGGGAGTATAATAGGACGATCGGGGGCCTGGAAACTACCTTACCCGTTGCTCACTCGCAGCGATCGTCATGACCCAGACCGCTCGGCCCGACCACGCGCCCGAGTTAGGCGCGCTTCGCGCCCATCAAACGATGAGGGCGGCTAATCGGGAGAGAACAGGTTCAGAGCGGAGCGGCTGCGAGTGGAGGGCGGGTAGGTCAGTTCCAGGGCCCGAGCGTCCTATTTACCGGCGTGTGAGAATAGAGTGCTCACCTCCCGGTGCTCCCTCGCAAACCGATGTCACCTATGATTTTCATGCGTTTAGTGTTCCTTTAATGGGCCCAACCATACCCTTTGGTTGCATTGTTCCACTACTAGGTCCTATTCAGCGACCTCGGGATCCTCCTTAAGGTTGACGAACCGACGGTTCCTATTCAGGTTGGAAAGGTTCTTTACCGTGAGCGCAGTGTTGTTGCAACGTGGAACGGTCTTCAGCCGCCGATGTGAACACACCAGTCAGTTAGCTTGTATCAAACCCCTTAATAAGTTACATTATTAATAATTTTACATGGGGAGGCCAGGGTAAGGGCCATACCAAATCCCCAGGGTAAGGGCCATCCCAAATAACCAGGGTAAGGGCCATACCAAATAACCAGGGTAAGGACCCATCAAAACCAGGGTACGGGCCATACCAAAAAAACCAGGGTAAGGGCCATACAAAAACCAGGGTAGGGCACATACCAAATACCAGGGTAAGGCCATACCAAATAAGGGTAAGGCCATACCAATTCCAGGTAAGGGCCATACCAATAACCAGGGTAAGGGCCATAGAAAATCCTGGCTAGGGTCATACCAACAGGTGTGTTACAAGCAAACTGAAAGCAAGTCAGTGGATAATACTAAGCATGTAAATCTGTTTATGGAAATCCATTGGCCATGGTGCCAGCCTGGTATATGTGTTACAAACACAGGAGCAGAGAGAAGCCACTAATGATAATCTGTAGTGAATGAGTTTCTCTTGTAAAACAAAACTCCAAGATCTAATCCTATTAATAAAGAGATGTTTAGACTGAGTAAACTGCAGTGCTTGGGGCCAAATATAAGACTTGCTGATTGGCAGTGAAATTGTAGGTGGAGGTTAAATCCTTTATCATTCCTATCTGGTATGTGATTGAGGCCAATCGGGAGTGAAAGTGCAGGCAGGATAGCTCCGGAACCTGCACTGCAATCTTCCCTTCCAGGATTGAATGTCTTCTATCAAAGCAGGTGGCTGGAATTCTACACAAGGCTGAACTTCTCTTCTCCCGCCAGACAGCAGAACTTACTGATGCACTTCCCCTCGTAGGCAATCCAATAGATCTGCTAGCAGGCAGGTAGCCTTCCTCAGGTGACAGGCACTCACCTAGGTTATCCCATCATTCCCACAGAGATACTGTTCAGGGGAGATTGGCTCCGGGCAAATCCGATTACACGTTACACAGTAGGCATTATTGGTTTGGTCCACACACCACGTGGAGCTCCCAGGACATAGGACATCCCTGCAGGTCTCTAAAACAAAGACAGAGAAAAGAATGTTTATCCAAGCGTCAGTATGTGAGTGTAGTGAGGTCATGGAAGTGAACATTTCCCCCATTGGATACACTAAGTCACACAATGGGACTCGTCTGCACATTGCAGGTTCATTTCTAGCATCTTCAAAACTGACAGATGTTTCCTTGTCCCATACTTTTGCATTTCCCCTGGTATGGACATCCAGCTCAGGGACCCCTTTACATTTGGCTTTGAGCAGGGCACATTCATCCTTGTAGGTCTTCCCGTCTATGCCACACACTGGACCTTTCCAGGTGATGTTGAAACAGTCCGGGGCACACACACACCTCGGTTTGTTTTTCTTGTTCATCTTGCATTTCTTCCCAGGGCCACAATCTACATTGTCACAGGTCTCTGAAAACACACCAGTCAGTTAGCTTGTATCAAACCCCTTAATAAGTTACATAGTTAATAATATTACATGGGGAGGATTTATATAGTTACAGGTCTCTGAAAACACCAGTCAGTTAGCTTGTATCAAACCCCTTAATAAGTTACATAGTTAATAACATTACATGGGGAGGATTTATATAGTTACAGGTCTCTGAAAACACACCAGTCAGTTAGCTTGTATCAAACCCCTTAATAAGTTACATAGTTAATAATATTACATGGGGAGGATTTGTATAGTTACAGGTCTCTGAAAACACACCAGTCAGTTAGCTTGTATCAAACCCCTTAATAAGTTACATTATTAATAATTTTACATGGGGAGGATTTGTATAGTTACAGGTCTCTGAAAACACACCAGTCAGTTAGCTTGTATCAAACCCCTTAATAAGTTACATTATTAATAATTTTACATGGGGAGGGATTTATATAGTTACAGGTCCCTGAAAACACACCAGTCAGTTAGCTTGTATCAAACCCCATAATAAGTTACATTGTTAATAATATTACATGGAGATGGACTTGTATAGTTACAGGTCTCTGAAAACACACCAGTCAGTTAGCTTGTATAAAACCCCTTAATAAGTTATATTGTTAATAATATTACATGGGGATGGACAAATAGTGCAGGTCTCTGAAAACACAGGGATTCATTATGTAGTGGGAAACCCTTAATAAGTTACAAGTAGTTAATATATACATGAGAGGATTTATATAGTTACAGGTCTCTGAAAACACACCAGTTAGTTAGCTTGTATCAAACCCCCTAAAAAGTTACATAATTAATATTATATGTGGAGCGATTTTTATATTTACAGGTCTCTGAAAAACACAGTCAGTTAGCTTGTATCAAACCCCTTAATAAGTCATAGTTATTAATATTACATGGGGAGGATTTATATAGTACAGGTCTTGAACACACACCAGTCAGTTAGCTTTTATCAAATCCCTTAATAAGTTACATAATTAATAATATTACATGGTCGGATTTTATAGTTACAGGTCTCTGAAAACACACCAGTCAGTTAGCTTGTATCCAACCCCATATATTTACATTGTAATAATATTACATGTGGAGCGATTTATTATTTAAGGTCTCTGAAAACAGCAGTCAGTTAGCTTGTATCAAACCCCTTAATAAGTTACATAGTTAATAATATTACTGGGGAGGATTTATATAGTTAAAGGTCTCTGAAAACAGCAGTCAGTTAGCTTGTATCAAACCCCTTAATAAGTTACAAATTAATAATATTACATGGGAGGATTTATATAGTTACAGGTCTCTGAAAACACACCAGTCAGTTAGCTTGTATCCAACCCCTTAATAAGTTACATAGTTAATAATATTACATGGGGAGGATTTATATAGTTACAGGTCTCTGAAAACACCAGTCAGTTAGCCTGTATCAACAACCTTAATAAGTTACATTGTTAATAATATTACATGGGGAGGAATTTATATAGTTACAGGTCTCTGAAAACACCAGTCAGTTAGCTTGTAACAAACCCCTTAATAAATTACATTGTTAATAATATAACATGGGGAGGATTTATATAGTTACAGGTCTCTGAAAACACACCAGTCAATTAGCTTGTATCAAATCCCTTAATTAGTTACATTGTTAATAATATCACATGGGGGGGGTTATATAGTTACAGGTCTCTGAAAACAAACCAGTCAGTTAGCTTGATCAAATCCCTTAATTAGTTACATTGTTAATAAATCACAGGGGGGGGGGATTTATATAGTTACAAGGTCTCTGAAAACACACCGGTCAGTTACCTTGTCTCAAACCACTTAATAAGCTACATTGTTAATAATATTACATGGGGAGGGATTTATATAGTTACAGGTCTCTGAAAACACCAGTCAGTTAGCTTGTATCAAACCTGATAAGTACATAGTTAATAAAATTACATGGGGAGGATTTATATAGTTACAGGTCTCTGAAAACACACCAGTCAGTTGCTTGTATCAAACCCCTTACTTAATAAGTTACATTGTTAATAATATTACATAGAGATGGACTTGTATAGTTACAGGTCTTGAAAACACACCAGTCAGTTAGCTTGTATAAAACTCCTTAATAAGTTACATTGTTAATAATATACATGGGGATGGACAAATAGTGCAGGTCTCTGATAACACACAGGGATTCATTATGTAGTGGGAAACCCTAATAAGTTACATTGTTGATAATATTACATGGGGAGGGCTTATATAGTTATAGGTCTCTGAAAACACACCAGTCAGTTAGCTTGTATCAAACCCCTTAATAAGTTACATTGTTAATAATATTACATGGGAGGGATTTATATAGTTACAGGTCTCTGAAAACAACAGTCAGTTAGTGTATCAAACCCCTATAAAGTTACATTGTTAATAATATTACATGGGAGGGATTTATATAGTTACAGGTCTCTGAAAACACCAGTCAGTATTCTTGTATTAATCCTCTTAATAAGTACATTGTTAATAATATACATGGGCTGGATTTATATAGTTACAGTTACACCGGTTAATTAAAGAGGAAACCCTTAATAGTTACTTGTTAATAATATTAACAGGGGCCTTGAATAGCCATATGATTGGAAATGAAATACTTCCTAAATAATACTGTGATGTCTCAGATGCTGGATTTCTCCATACTGGGGGATTCCTAGTATAAGGAAAACCTTCCCTCCATGGCTAATAGCTAAAACAGCACACACTGTATTTATGGAGAGAAGGAGAGAGAGAAGAAAAGTTCCTCCAGAAAACGAATTTAAAATTGAGTGCAGATGTCCCCTTTACTTTAATAAATCCCTCTGTGAAAAATAACACTTAATAAGCCATCTAGGTGGCCGGATTGCGCTAGCACTGTGCAATGGTGGGCTATGGAACGTTAGGGCTCCTAGCATTCTAATGCTGCACACACAGGGATCCTGTGCATTTGTGTGTGCGTGTGTGTTTTGCACAACAAACATCACACACATCAATACAAATAAATAGGAACTCAGAGTGATCAAAGCCTCGGTGACATGACAGAGCCAGTATGTTTAGATTATTAGTTCTGTGTGTTCATTGGGGGATCCATATCTTCCCATACTCTGGGTGTACATGGACATATCTTCCAATACTCTGGGTGTACATGGACATATCCAATACTCTGGGTGTACATGAACATATCTTCCAATACGCTGGGTGTACACGAACATATCTTCCAATACTCTGGGTGTACACGGACATATCCAATAATCTGGGTGTACATGGACATATCTTCCAATACTCTGGGTGTACATGGACATATCCAATACTCTGGGTGTACATGGACATATCTTCCAATACTCTGGGTGTACATGGAAATATCCAATACTCTGGGTGTGTACATGGCATATCCAATATCTGGTGGACATGGACATATCCAATACTCTGGGTGTACATGGACATATCTTCCAATACTCTGGGTATACATGGACATATCCAATACTCTGGGTGTACATGGACATATCTTCCAATACTCTGGGTATACATGGACATATCCAATATTCTGGGTGTACATGGACATATCTTCCAATACGCTGGGTATACATGGACATGCACTAAACCAAACTTTACTGAACTAAGTTAACATGCAGGACAGACTGAATGACATAATGTGGGGAATTCCAGACACAAACATGTACCTTTACAGGGGATGCAGTGAGGGGCTCCTCCGTTAAATATCATCCATTTGAACAGGGTGCTGTTGGGTACATCTTCTTCAGTCCATGAGGTGCCCAACCTGCCGGTCTTGCAGCACTCCTCCTTGCTCAGTTCAGTCCTGTATAGAACCTGACAGCGACCGTTCTTCGATTGCTGAAGCCAGCAGTTCCCAGCTGTAAGACACACAGCCCCAGCCATATCAGTGTCACTTAGCAGTGACCCAGACACAACACGTGTGCTCTGCACTCACTTCCACTAGACTGTTTACTTCTATTTGTCCTGTTCCATAACCTGCAGTAGTAACCCAGTCTATCCCACTGTAGGAAGTTTAACCCTTCCAGAGATAGAGGGGCCAAGCCCAGTACATTAAAAGGGTCTTTAAACCCCTCTTGCAGCAACAAGGGTTAAACTGCCCAAACTTTCACCAGCCTCCAAACCCATAGGCTAGAACCCAACAAGCAAATTAATCCCCTTTATTGGGACGATACATTCTATCCAGTGCTTCAGCTGCTCAAAATCATGTTGCAATCTGAACACTTGGATACAATGTGCTACAAACTGATGGGCCAACAATGAAACATTTTAATTTAATGACCAAAGATTCAACAAACAACAACCCCAGTTGTACATTGCTACACTTCATGTCTCTTTAAAATAAACATTATACAATACTAAATAACCCCCAGTTGTACATTGCTACACTTCATGTCTCTTTATAAATAAACATTATACAATTTACTAAATAACCCCCAGTTGTACATTGCTACACTTCATGTCTCTTTATAAATAAACATTATACAATACTAAATAACCCCCAGTTGTACATTGCTACACTTCATGTCTATTTATAAATAAACAGCCAACACAATATATCCTAAATTCCATCGGTTTGATCATCCAATGGATACACATTGTTCAGTCAATGAAAAGTTGTGATCCCCAGTGTTGGAACAAACTCTACTGCTGACAAAGTTCTCAGTTCAGAACATCAATGGTTGAGAGAGTCCAGAACTAATACTAATTGGTGTAAAGTGTCCAAGTAGGTCTGATGGAACCCAACCTGGGGTGTCCCACACCCAACACCAGGAAAGGCACCAGGCAAACTGTCTGTGCTCCTGTCTGCCCCCCCCCCCCCCACACACACACACACATACAGGAATCATAGTAAAAAGACTCCCAATGTTCTTACCTTGAACTGTGCGATCTTCCATGAAATGACACAAGGAGACGGTCAGGAGGAAAATCACACCCGGTTGGATCCTTTCATGTAACATCCTCAATCCAGAAATGGGACAGAAGCAGAATTTCAAGTGGGATCTGGGAGATGTCAATGTAACCAAGACAGGACTGTGGTCTCTCTGCTTATGATCAGCTCTTATTGAATGAACAGCAGACTCTAATGCAGTCTCTCTTTAAATCTATAAGGGGGTCTTAGCTGTCTGCGGTGGGCGGTCTCCTAATGTGTGTGTGTGAGTGTGTGTGTTTGGGGGTGGGGAGATTTAAAAAAAAAAAAATAAATCAGAGTGAATCAGGTGACATTTTCCACCTTCTGGAAATCTTTCCCAATGAACTGGGGGTAGGTAGATCTAAATGGAGACTTAGCACCCAGCACAAAGGGAGTCAAACTTGTGAAGGAGCTGGGGAAGAAGGGAGGGGGTGGGTGGGATGAAGCTGTATGTCCCCTCTTGGAAGTGAGTGGAGTCTGAGCTGAAAGCACCACTAGGTGGTGGTGGGGTCCAGAGGACAATGCAGTGACCTCTCCTGGTCAGGGGAGCTGAGAAGGTTCCACTGTGAGGTTCCTCCTGACACCTTCACGTTCTGAGTGAGCAGGCAGAGGCAGATGTATTGGCTGTAAATTGTAAGGAAGTCTATGAAGAGGGGGAGTTTAATGAAATATACACCACCCCCCCAGATGCTCTTATTAATAAATCTCACACAGTAGATAAGTGTCTGCTCCACTCCAGCACACATCCAGCTCCATGGGACTTGTCACAAACAAATACAAAAAAAACAAAAAACTTTGATACCTCATGGGATTTCTGTTGTGTGCCAGTCCCTTTCTGTGTCAGTGTCTGGAGTATTAAGACAGGCAATGAGGACGACGTAGGCGGTCTCCCTTTCACAGCCTAGAGATTGCCCCATCGATAATGAACTCTATAGGACTAGTTTATTAAGCCCAGTCTGGCAATGCTTTGCTGCAAGTTGGCTGCTTCTCATTTATAACATTTTTTGGCACAGCTGAATGAAACTGAGTAGGCGATATTTCCTTTTATACAAACCCCATTACTGAACGGGAAATGGGATTGTTGGTTCAATAGCTGCCCCCCTTTCCTCTCTTTTCTTTCTCTCTGTCTAAAATTTTCTATTCTTTACCCCCCACCCCCCCCCCCCCCAGACACTGAACTATGCAGACTGAATTCTTGGATATACTGGCAGGCAGGTCCCTTGGATTTGTATTGCCCACAGGACTTGGACTGCAAATAACTCAGTGATAACAGATTTTTTTCCACCAACTGCAAGGAGATAGTACTAATCTTTTAATAAAAGATCCCATTACAATGGGATCTGTCTGAGCAGACTATAATAGATCCAGAAATACAGCCATGCTAATATTAGAAGACAGTTGTTTGGGTCTCTCAGCCTCTCTCTCTTCTCATTAGACTGCTCTGGGGAGGCAAACACAAAGCCCCATGTTACACCACCTGCAGGCAGACATTAAAGCAGACTGGTAAATGATTGACCCTTGCAACATCCCCCTATTGTCGCCCTTTCTACATCTGGGACATTTTGCTCACTTCACAAAGCTTTTTTGGAAGGCATCCCTCCCTTTAACTTTCTCCACCCCTACCAGATAAATACAAGGTTGTTTAGTGCCCTCTAATGGCAGACAACATTCTTAATGACTGGGAAAAAGGCAAGGGGCAAGGATATCAATTGATCCACAATGGGTGAAGGTTGCAAGTTCATTTTATTGTTTATTAAATGTGTTAATGAATTGTTACCTTTAGCAGGACAGGAGCAGTCACTCAATTACATTTAGTTACAATGTATCCACTGCATGGGATTGCTTTCAGTTACAATGTATCCACTGCATGTGATTACTTTTAGTGCCAATGTATCCACTGCAAGTGATTGCTTTCAGTGCCAATGTATCCACTGCATGTGATTGCTTTCAGTGCCAATGTATCCACTGCATGTGATTGCTTTTAGTGCCAATGTATCCACTGCATGTGATTGCTTTTAGTGCCAATGTATCCACTGCATGTGATTGCTTTCAGTTACAAAGTATCCACTGCATGTGATTGCTTTTAGTGCCAATGTATCCACTGCATGTGATTGCTTTTAGTGACAATGTATCCACTGCAATGTGATTGCTTTTTAGTGCCAATGTATCCCCCCTGCATGTGATTGCTTTCAGTTACAAAGTATCCACTGCATGTGATTGCTTTTAGTGCCAATGTATCCACTGCATGTGATTGCTTTTAGTGACAATGTATCCACTGCAATGTGATTGCGTTTAGTGCCAATGTATCCACTGCATGTGATTGCTTTCAGTTACAATGTATTCACGCATGTGATTGCTTTTAGTGCCAATGTATCCACTGCATGTGATTGCTTTTAGTGACAATGTATCCACTGCAAATGTGATGCTTTTCAGTTACAATGTATTCACGCATGTAGTGCTTTAGTGCCAATGTATCCACTGCATGTGATTGCTTTTAGTGCCAATGTATCCACTGCATGTGATTGCTTTCAGTTACAATGTATTCACTGCATGTGATTGCTTTTAGTGCCAATGTATCCACTGCATGTGATTGCTTTCAGTTACAATGTTATCCACTGCATGTGATTGCTTTTATGTGCCAATTTTATCCACTGCATGTGATTGCTTTTAGTGACAAGGTAATCCACTGCAATGTGATTGCGTTTAATGCCAATGTATCCACTGCATGTGATTGCTTTCAGTTACAATGTATCCTTGAGTGATTGCTTTTAGTGCCAATGTATCCACTGCACGTGATTGCTTTTCGTGACAATGTATCCACTGCAATGTGATTGCGTTTATGCCAATGTATCCACTGCATGTGGCTTTTCAGTTACAATGTATCACTGCATGTGATTGCTTTTAGGCCAATGTATCCACTGCAGTGATTGCTTTCAGTTACAATGTATCCACTGCATGTGATTGCTTTTAGTGCCAATGTATCCACTGCATGTGATTGCTTTCAGTTACAATGTATCCACTGCATGTGATTGCTTTTAGTGCCAATGTATCCACTGCATGTGATTGCTTTCAGTTACAATGTATGCACTGCATGTGATTGATTTTAGTTACAATGTATCCACGGCATGTGATTGCTTTTAGTTACAATGTATCAACTGCATGTGATTGCTTTTAGTGACAATGTATCCACTGCATGTGATTGTTCCCTAGGAAGTGCAGCGATGTGAAGGGTCAGAGCTCTGGAACGTTTCACATACTGTGTTCCTGTGATCGTTCCATTCATAAAAAAGGAGCTAGGCTGGGTGACTTATTGCCAGAAAGCGCTGCCCTTTCACCTATGTCCTTCCAGTGTGTCCCATATGAAATGGAAGTCTGTGGTCTGTGCTGAGTCTCAGCGGACAGTAGCCCACTGTCACATCATAAAACTAGCACACACATAATTAAGGGGGGGTTGGCACTGTTGGCGGAACAGACTGAGTCAGACTGCCTTACCCCATGAGTGAGTGGCCTCTGCAGGTCAGGGTTGAGGTCGTTAGCAGGGCAAAGTGCAGAATTGGAATTGTTTCTTGTCACCAGCACTTCCATTTAAATAACCATGGAACAGGGGCATGTATCTGCAATTTGGAGAAGTTGTTTTGCCCATTGCTGGGATTTGAAGACAATTCACTTCTGCTGTAGAATGACTTTTTACTGAGGATCCTGGGTAATAGCTCACAGGCTCTCCTGACACAAGGTCAATACAATAACAGCAATGTCTCCCTGTGGCACCTGCTCTGTAACATTGCAGAGTAAAAGCTGTCACCAGCACCTATTAGTCACATCAGTCCCAGTGCTAAACCTGCTTGTCATTACAGAGCAAAGCAGATTTACTTCATTCATCTGTATTCATTCACAACAAGGAAATCCTGGCTGCCCTATCACTGGATATGTGTAGAGAGAACACAGGACAGTTACTTTGTCAGGATTCACTCACACTGGACACCCAATGTCTGGTCACAGATAAAGGACACTGAGTCCCCTGTACTACAGGACAGCTGCACTCACTTGCATGAAGTACAACCGTTTAGTTTCTGCAGTTTAGAAAATTGTCTCTAAAGTTATTACTTAGCTTCTCTAATGCTGGCCATACATTACAAACTTCAGCTGGATGCACACCATGCAATATTTAGATCAGTGCATCTGTCTATCGGGCGAAATAATTGCATGGTTTATCAGATGCGAACAATCATTCCTTCGTCCGAATCAGACGAACGCACGATCGGACATGTCTGAAAACCACAGCCGAATGGGTCGTTCTCTATAACAGCGACCAACAGTCCTTCCTCCTGGCCAACTGGTCGGAAGTGCCGAACTGTCGGTCAGGAAGAAGGATCTGACAGTGTGTACCCAGCTTTACCTCCTGATATGCAATTTTCCAACAACCGCCTCGCCTAGTCATTTTGTGATCGATTGATTGTAATATTAATCATAATTATAGTCATCAACATAATCCTGGACAGTAAACAACAGCAGGCAAAACCGATAGATCTGATATTCTTCTCAGACTGATGTTTAATCGTTGTAATGTTGTGCTAGTGTATGGCCAGCTTTAGGGCTCCATGTGTCACCAAACTTTATTTATTTTCAATAAACTATTTTAATTCACTATTTTAAGGAGAAGTAAAGGTGAAATGTAAATGACCCTGCATAAATTCTATAAATGTTACCTAACAGATAACCGTATCCCTCTCCTTTTTAAATCTAGAGAATTTTAGAGAAAACATCTGTTTAATTCTGCAATGTTTCTAGCTGTTGCAGATTTGATCCCAAATTCATGGACCCAAATACAAAGTTGTGCATGCTCAGTAAATTCCCTAGCCCCTTTAACAGAGCTGTCATGTAACTAACGGATGACCTTGATTTGGCCTCTATTTCCAGACGGTTCATGGCGCAGTCACAGTCCTTTAAGCCAGGTTAAAAGCTATTAACATTATTGTGATTAGAGGGTTAACATGCTCCTAACTGCGCCAGCCCCCCTGCTAGGATGTGCTAGTGGTTCTAGAGAGCTCCCTTTCTGATTGCTTCTCCAAAAAGCTGCTGATTTCAGAAGCGAGAATTACACAATTCTGTGTGGTTTTAGTTCACATTTAACTACCTCACATTCACAAATTGGAGCATTGTGAGGGTGAACATTGTTGATAGATTAACATCAAATGGGGCCCTGGTTACTTTGTAGATAATCCTACTCTATTAAAAAGAGTTACACAACTGCCCATTACCATCACTTTTGTATCAGCACTTGTATATGTAACTTTACAATACAAATGTGTGTGATGGTGAACACTACCAGCACATCTGATTCTGAACGCAATTGAACATTACAGTGTCCTTTGTGGACAACTGTTAACTACATCACATGCGTGCAAGACTACTGTATGCTGCCAGCAGCTTTGTACACAACTGTACACTGGAAGCTCTTGTGTAGACAACTGTACACTGCATGTGAATGTGACACAAATGTATATCATTGTTATATATACAGTACCTGCTGCTTTGTAGAAAACCATACACTACCAACTCTTGTGTACACAGGTGTACAATTGCACACAACAGCACACTTCCTCCACTGCACCACTATGCTACTGTTAATGGATTGTGGAAATCTGAGTATGGCGTAACTAGGTGTCCACCCTTTTCTCTCTTCCTCCACTACTACAATGCTTATGCATGCCCTTATAATCCCCCGTCTTGACTACTGTAACATTCTGCTACTTGAACTCCCGGCCTGTCATGTCTCTCCTCTCCAGTCTATCTAAAACTCTGCAGCTTGGATCATCTCACTCTCCTCCAAAAGAGAACCCACAATCCTGATACTTCAAAAGGGGTGGCTCCCCATTAAAGAATCATATTCAATACCCTTCTTTTAACCTTTAAATCCCTTCACTCTGCACCTCCCTACTTGTCTCTTGGTCCATTATGTTCCTGGCCATGCTCCTTTTCCTCACAAGGAAATCTTCTCCACAAACCCCCAACAAACACTGCTTCCTCCTTTCTTAAACCATTCTCTCTTGCTGCTCCCTACCTTTGGAAATCTCGCTTCACCAGGTGACATCTATTAATACTTTCAAAACTAGACTGTTATCCTACCTTTCTGAGCACCAGCACAAATACCATCTCAAGTACTTTGTGCCCATCCCCCGACTTGTATCTGTATGTTGACCCACCCACTTAGATTGTAAGCTCTTCTGGGCAGGGATCTCATTCCTACTGTGTCAAGGCATGACACATATCAATTTATCCATAATTTCTATATACTGTATGTATTAACCCACCATATATACTCGAGTATAAAACGAGGTTTTCAGATTTTAAAAATGCCTGAAAACTAAACCTTGGTTTATACTTGAGTCAAACAGTTACCTGGCCCTTTTCCTACTTTGTCCAGCCACTGCTCGCTCCGCATCTTCTGTGCTTCCGGATGGTGTCACTACTCATCGCCTCTCACTTCCCAGCGCCGAGTAGTGACGTCATCCAGAAGTGCCGAGGATGCAGAGCGAGTGGGCGCCAGACAAGGTAGGAGAAGGTAACTAGAAAAAAAATACAGAGGAGCTAACACCAGTCCCCAATACTTGCAAATAGGAGTAAATTCTCCTTTATTTGTGCATATAACAAACCAACCAAAAAGGCTGGTTTGTTATATGCACGAATAAAAGAGGTTTTACCCCTATTTGCAAGTATTGGGGACTGGTTATCTCCTCTGTATGTTTTTTTGGAGTGGTCTACATTGATGACCGTGAGGAGGCCACTGCAGATGTTTGGAAACTACAACTCCCAGCAACTAAAGCATGCTGGGAGTTGTAGTTTCCAACCATCTGGAGTGGCAAGGAATTGGGGGTTACTGTGTGGGATTTACTCTATATTTAAAGGGCAGCTAACCTAAAACAATACAGAATCAGGAGGATGGTATCTATTATTAAAGATTGCCTTCTGATTCTGTATTGTTTTGAAACTTTAGTTGCCCTATAAATGGACAGCAGAATTTCCATACAGTAGTCCCATACAGTAATAGCCATTTTGGATTTGGCTATTACTGAATGTGAATTCTGCTGTCCATTTAAAGGGCAACTAAAGCCTCAAAACAATACAGAATCAGAAGGCAGTAGTGGTCATAATTTCTACCCTCGGTTTATACTCGAGTCAATCATTTTTTCCCCTTTTTCAGGTAAAATTAGGTACCTTTATACTCGAGTATATATGGTATGTATGAAATTGTATTTAATTTTTATTTATCTTTATAATGGCTTGCACTTATCCCCTTGTTTGTATACTCTGTATTTTATAATGAACAGTGCTGCGTACCCAAGTTTATAAATAAATTTATACATACATACATACATACATACATACATACATATACATACACTGGGCCCTGCAGCAAAACTATTATCTGGCCCTCTTCCCTGCTTCATAAACTGCTATTTTTACCAGTTTATTAACTAAATGCATTTATAAAGAAATATTTAATTAGAAGTTATTTTCTGTGATGGAAAAAGTATCTGCCTCCTTCCTTTGCTTAAAGGGCAACTGTCGTCTCAAAACAAGTTAGGGTTAAGCCTGCAGTTTTTCTTTTAAAATGAGCCGACAATCACATCTCTGGCTGGAGCCTGTGAGACAGTACATTGGGGTGACTGTCAAACTTCCAGCTTCCAGTAGGTTGAGTGACACAACCAGACCTCTGCCCCACCCTTTCCACCCCGGCGGAGAAGCATGCTCAGTTAAGTCTTAATCCTGGGTAAATCAGGAAGTACCTGGGGGATAAGTTGACAGTTGAGAAGGAGAGCCTAGTAATGCAGGCTGAGGCTGGTCACATAACTATAACCTGGTCATATGGCTGAAAACATGTACAAGTGTACAAGCAGGAAGTAATATTACTGAACCTTTCCAGCAATAACTTCTCACAAATTTTGTCTAGAGATGTGATTTAGGTTTTATTTTGAAGGTGTGATGGAAAGCTTTTTATATAATCCTTACTAATTTGGAAGAATTCGAGACCACAGTTACCCTTTAATGAGCTTTTAATAAGCTTGAGAATGTGCAAGGCCGCAGCAGAATTTTTGCAGTGATCCACCAATCACGTGGTCCAACTTGATGAAAAATGTGATTTCGATATTTACACACAGTCGACCATCACACCCCAAATTTCGGTTGATCGTTCCAAATATCGAAATTACATTTTGGCTACGAAGGACCAATGATGTGAAAAAATTCACCCGATCATGAACCACCTGATTCAGGGTTAAAGGTAGAGATGTTCGAAACCAGCGAGTTCTGATTTTAGAATTTTCGAGAGAAAAAAATGCAAAAATCTGAAAACGGGCCGATAGAAGTCAATGGGTGATAAAAATCAGAAAGTTTAGATTAAAGGGCATGTCCAGCCTAAAAAAACTGTTCAGCACCGCCCCCAAACCCTAGTTTTGCATTATACATAATTCACAAACCCGGTCCCTCGCTTCCTGGTTGCCGCCCCTTGCTCCTGTTTTAAGCTAGTTTTGAGCATTCTGGACGCCTTGATTGACAGCCACTACCAGTAAGTATTGCCGCAGAGCAGTGGAATAGCGTGGCAGAGCAGTAAGGGACCGGGTCAGATATCTCACTTCAGGGGCAGCATTGGGAATTATGTAAAATGCAAAACTGGTGTTTAGAGGTTTGCAGTTCATTTATAAAGTTTTTTTTAGGCTTGACATGCCCTTTAAACTTAAGGTATAAATGACTAGAGTATCTTTGTGTAAATTGCTCAGGGGCCTGGGAAATGGTCTGGGGAACATAAAACAAAAACTTAGAAACTATCTTTCTTCACGTTAAAGCTATTTTCAAGGTTATGTTTTAGGGTTCACAAATTCTAATTGAAAGGTTTTTCACTGCCTTCCATAAATCTCTATCTCTTTGCCAGTTTAACGCTAAAGCAAAGCTCGAATAGCAACATTTTATCTCTGTTTCAGGTGCTGATTAGCAACTAAAGTAAAAGATTCAATGTTGTGAACAGGGGTGTCAAACTCAATCACATAAGGGGCCACAATCAAAAAGACAGGCTACGACACGTGGTGGGATGAATTTTTTATTAAGGTATTTAGCAGGTGCAGGATTGGGACTCTGTCACACTTATGTCTAGTGCTGCAAAATGGTGTAGCAAAATGGTGTAAAGCACACTGTTTTGGACTGGGTTCTCTGCCTATGGTGCAATCATGTGCTAATGTGGAACACCCACCTTACACTTCTGGAGCAGTAATAGAATGGCCAGCTCCAATGGAAGGCCCTTGTAACAACTCCCTCCCCTCCCCAGTGCGGGGCTGGATAAGTGATCAGCTGTTACTGCCATGACTGCTTCCAAGCCTTACTACACTGCCATCCATTTGTGCAAGTCCCATTTTGGGATAGGTCCCACTATCACGTAAAGTAGCGCATGCTGGATTTTTGCAATGTGCTGTTGTGTGTGATACTTTGTGTGCGTTCCTGGCCATATCAATGTTATTGGCATGCATGCGATATGCGCAAAAAGTTGTGCACGCATGCAAACCAATAACGGACCAGACCACAGCACACATAGTGTGAACTACCCAGCAATGTGAACCGGAAGTGTAAACGGAGTGCAAATCGAACTCTGACATGCAGTTGTGGGACCTAGCCCTAATGCAGTCCCAAGCAGTGGCGTAACTATAGATCTACCTGCTAAATACAGTGATCAACTGTTTTAAAACAGCTGACTGTGAGTATCTTAGTAAGGCTGAGTCCACACTGCAACGCACAGAATTCGCGCACATAATCAAGAGCGTTATCGCGGTTTATGTATTATCAAATAATAATTAAATATAGTAAATATATATAAATATAGTAAAGATTTACTAATAATAATTAAAATAAAACTTTTGATATGCTGTAGGACACCCTAGCCCACCCCCAACCGCCAGGCTTGTTTGTTAAAAAATCATCAAAACGGTACTTACATCCCTTCATTCCCTAGTGCTCTGATCTTGGCCCTCTGCTTGCCGGAACTGCAAGCAGGGGTCCAGACCTGCAGCTGCATCCGTGATTGGCTGAGAGGCAGCTAATCACAGTCTCGGCTTCTGGTAATGCAGAACGCCGGGGGGAACGAAGGACTGTAAGTTCTGATGCTTGTGAAGGTTCTCATTTATCCAGGTCATGGTATATCTGTTGTATTCAGTTAGATCAACTGGACTTAAAATGTAGTTATTGAAGACATTTTGCTACCCTGCACATGTAACTGTCCTTATTGAGGGTAAGGAAGCAGCAGGGACTGGATGACTCACAGACACCTCCTACTCTTCACTTTTTGGGACTTTGGACATGCACTGCAGGAGAACCGTTTGGAGCAGCGGAGTAACACAAGGATCTTTTAACACTGCACAGTGGGGCCAGTAGTGGGTTAAATTTTAGTTTTGGGATGGACATGCCATTTTAGGGGCCAGTAACCCCCTGCATAAAGGGGGCTAGTAATCGCTGTTTTAAGGGGACAATTAAACTTTACAATGGAGTAGCATTGGCTCACATTTTACGTGCAATACCTTCCCTTTGTGCTGCAATCTGCGCAATTTGGTGTATTTGGAGCACGTGCAATTCACTAAAAACTTTTGATCCCATACACTCTGAAAGCGGATCACAGCGCAAGAAATTTGGTTATCCACATTGACCTGCACGGCTCTAAGATTCTCATGCTAACGGATCATATGAGAAATCATGCTAGTGAGGCAAACACCCTGCTGTTACTGCTTGACAGTAGAGTGTCTGCGTGACAGTTCAGTGTCTGCCTGGCAGTAGAGTGTCTGTATGACAGTGTCTGTGTGACTGAGAGTATCTGCTTGACTTAGTAACAGATTTGAATTCCAGGGTTCACAAAATAGTTATTAACTGGATTTTGGATCTCGATTACTATTCTCTGTTCTATTCTTACTGTGTAATGGTGGCCAGAGACACTACAATCACAGACGTACAATCCCCGGATCATACAATCGTAATGGGCAATAAAAAAAAATTACCACTGGCCCGATAGGGAAAGATATTGTACATGGCCCAATGATCGTACGAAAGCAATCATGGCGTCTATGGCCACCATAAGGGCTAGGCCACACTAGCGCACAATCTGTTATTACGTGAGAATCGAAGCACAGTGCATTTAAATGTGGGTGGCCAAATTCCGTGCACTGTGCTGCAATCCGTTTTCAGAGAGCATGTGATCGAAATTTTTTGTGAATCGCATGAATTCCAATGATATTAAATTGCATGGATCACAGTGCAAACAAATGGTAACGCACAACTAACTAACAAAATGGTTCCCAGAATGCTGACTTTTATACCCAGGGAGTTGGCACTGCTGGAGTTGGGGATTTTAGGTCATGTTCCTGGATCATTTATGAAAATTCAAAAATTACCGAATTTCCAGTTACTTCTGAATTTGAAAATTTTAGAATTTTCCAAAATAATCGAAAAAGTTATATCGGAACTTCATAACCATCAGAACGATTTTTATCTTGCGGTGTGATATAATATAGTTTAATATATCATAATAGATTTATTTTCTTTTGATGTATATAAAGCTATGAATAGATTTTGTCCCAGTGTATTAAAACCGTTCCCTACTAAATAGATTATTAATTTTGTTTACATAAAATCAAGCCCTACAGCCTTCAGCTACAAATGAGCATATTTCAGTAAGTCTAATGGCACATCGAGCATTTTGATTGCTGCTAAAGAAGGACTGTGGTCATCAAACAGCCCTGAGCACTGGCAGCTGCTTGCTATTCCGAAGAGTTGGAAGTGTGCTGCCAGTATCTCGTGAGAATGATTATGTTCTTATTCTCACGCAATATTTACCTCTTTATGCCATAGATGTTTTGTTTCTAATTCTTTTGCATGGGAACTTGCTATCAGCACCTTAAGGGTGTTTAGAATTTGCTTGAAAGGAGTGCAGTGATCAGATAGCCAGTGTTCCATCAGCTTAAAACATAATAGGGTGTTTGCAACAAACACACAAGTTTTACAGGTCAAGATAGAGTATATTCTCTTTAAATGTATCTCAACCCTTTTCGCTGGTTTCATTTATATAAATACTTTTTAGACACCCTGAGGTCATGTATGTTTACACATACATCATACATCATTCATCTGTCTATACATGATAAAATTGATACTTCCTGATAGTTAATAGCAATCAGTGTACCACCTCGCATCAATTGCTTGATGATCGTCCAATAATTTTTCAGATAGGGCCAGTTAAAAATTTTTGCCCGATGGTCAATTAGATCGTATAACCCACAGCTCGTATGATTGGATTGTAGTGTCTATGGCCACCATTAGGGTCTTTTCATCGATTGCAGTTGCATGGGTCTTGTCACTCTTATCTCTTCAGTCAACGTCTCCTACATCAATTAGTACATCAGCCTAATTGATGTAGGAGAACCAATCAATTTAAAATATGCACCTTCTTTTCTGTTGGTTTCCTGACCTTTATAGCCACCCCAATTTCTCTACTTGGTGCCCATTATAACATTAGTATCGCCATTGCTGGTGGTGTTTGTTCCTGTTCGCTTGTCCTGTTTCTCGCATCCACCTCTTAGATACCCAATCCTTCCGACCTGCCTTGTCCCTTATTCCTGACTCTTCCTTTGGTCCCCCATCATTTTTCTGGCTATTAGATTAGCCCTATGTTTGTCAGCTTGCTTACTACTGCAGTTTTGTTTTTTTTTAACATTTTTTTTCATTTGAGGTGTGAACATGCTCTTTAAGGCCCCCATACATATGCAACTGCTCTTGCATGAATCTGTGAGCAATATTCGGTGGCAACTGCATATACTACCTGACTGATTTCCCATACACAGGGCAATCAAATCCTCACCCTCTATTTAAAGCAAAGGGAGCTGATGCTGACAGCTGGAAATCTTCAATCCGTACCGACCAACCACGCCGATACCGACAGCAGTAGTTTACTGACATCGTGTTCAGTTGTTTTTGGTCCATACACCTTGCTAATATTAGCAATGTATGGTCACCTTTAGATGTAGCTAATGGGAATAGTAAGGTAAGAAAATAACATGATACTTTAGATGTATCAGATTGGGCCACTGGATTTCCCAGTTATATACCAAAAGAAAGGTTCTTCTTTGTTTTCGTACCTTTCCTTTCTCTTTAATCTCCCTAATCAGCTTAACTGTCTCAGATTTCAAAGGACTTATATACCGATACATCATAACAACACATATTTAAACAACTTCTTAGCATATTATTTCTCTCTTTTAACTAAAAGTTATTTAACTGCTTTATTTCAAAATGTCAGTCTCTTCTGTGTGTTCAGTTTTCTCTTTGTTTTTAACTCATTTACCCACATAATGCTCCATTTCAGCACTGGAAATCCCCCATGGGATTAGTTTGTAAACCTTGGTGGTCTTTAAAGGATAACTATACTTTTTAAAAATGGAAAGTACCTGGGGCAGGGAGGTAGAATGTCATTTCGGAGCTACAGCATGTACAGTTTTCATTTGCCAGGTTAGTCCTGGACTAGTCCTCTATTTAATATAGTGATGAAGCCAGGAGGAAGACTGGCAGAATCAGTTTTCTTTGGGCTGATGCGCCTTACAGAAACAATATTGGGAGGTAGGAATTACCAGTCCTGTATATTTTAAATACCACATTGCGATTCACAAAACCCTAAAGGGAAGTAACATCAGAAATGCTGAGATACAGAGACAATTACAGTAAAAAAAATTTTACATGACATTTTATGTAATATGACATAGTGTATTTAAATTAAATATACTTTAATTTGATTTTAAAGGGCATGTCCACCCTTGTAATAAACTTTTTATAAAATGTACTGCTCCTTCCCCCAGCCCCAACCGCATAACTATTATTCACAGAATGTGCCCTAATCTTTACTTACCATGCCTCTCTTGCAAGGAAATACAAGCAGGGGGCGGGACCGGCAGCCGCGTCCGTGATTGGCTGAGAGGCAGCCAATCACGGACAAGGCTGCTGGGAGTTCAGACCGGCAAAGGAGAGAGGCATGGTAAGTAAAGATCGGGGCACTTTCTGTGAATAATAGTTATGCGGTTGGGGCTGGGGGAGGGAGCAGTACATAATATAAAAAGGGTTTTATGGTAGGGGAAGGGAGACAAAATCGGAAGGGAAAGGGAGGGGAAGAATGGCTGCAGTGCGCATGCCAAACTTCTCCCGGGGGGGGGGGAGACAGGAGGCAGAGTCCTATATGGACTCTGCTATCCTCCTGCTGGCCAGTTTTTGGGACTTTGGGGGGGACTACAGGAGAACCATATGGAGCTGGGATGTGAGGTAAGGATTTTTACACATAGTGCGGCCAGTAGTGGGTTAAATTATAGTTTGGGGGGTGGACATGCCCTTTAAAACATGGTCAATGGCCTTACATGGTATTTATCTTGTATGCAAGAGTTTGACTTAAGGTTTTTTACACCTGCGATTGCGGGTCCCAGCCCGCGACACATGTTGTGTCCGAACGTTTGTTTCATCCGATAATCGGCCCCTTATGGGGTTGTATGGGACCCTTATTGGCCGAAACGGATGTTCGATTGGCGAACGATCTCTGAACAAACGTCCGTTTTCAGCTGATAAAGGGCCCATTCACGGGCCGATTATCAGCCGAAACGAACGTTCGTACACATCATGTGTCGCGGGTTGGGACCTGCGATCACACGTGTGTACGAACCTTATGGATTGTGCCTAGCAAAAGTCTGGGTAGGTTGGCGGTAATAAGGAACCTGCATATTAAATCTACAAGGCTCATAAACATAACAATGGCCAGCCATGCAGAACTGAACTTGGACAAAATATGGACTGGGCTGCAGGAAAGAAATGAGAAAATTTAACATGGTGACAATATGACAGACAAAAGCGTGGTACATAAGCTTGACTGAACCCCACTACGCCTGACAAACAAACGGCAGCTGTGCAGCTGATTAACGGCATTTCAATCAATAACTGCAAGTGTGTGGAGGTTCAGTCATTTGCTGATCCATGGGTAGAACCTAAACAGATATTAATCGCCCACTTGTTCGCCAAATGTCCTTGTGTTCGCAAGTGTGTCTATGGAACTTAAGTTATAATTTATGGAAACAGATAAAGATAAGGCTTTACATAAACAAATGTACTGGAAAATGTAAAACAGAGAAAGACAGCAGGAATGGAAACAAGAAGAAAAAAGTAGAGAATAAGGATCTGAAATCAAATCTGAAAAAAACCCAGAAAAACAATATGGCTGAAAATTACCTACCACATGTATACAGCTTACTGAGTATATGTAGCCCATTAACAGTGGAGATCAATGGTTTTAAATTTGTTCACTGGGAGTAACAATCTCCTCATGAGTACTGATCTATATCTATCTATCTATCTATCTATCTATCTATCTATCTATCTATCTATATCTTAAGGATAGGAACTGTCTTTAACACAGCAGGAAATCTTAAAACCTAAATTTTAAAGAGGTACTGTGGTGCCCTTTAATATAAAAGAGCAAAAAAAAACCTTAAAAAAACTTTTACCTTTAAAATGACTCCAGGATCATGCTTCTAGCTGCAGTCTACCCAACGTTAGAGCATTGTAAAGGATGGTTTATCTTGTTAGTACTGTGAGTTGTGACATCACCAACACAACTGGTCTGCCTCCAAAGTTAAGGTTGGAGCATGCCCACTGCTGGGACAGAGCATCATCAGCAGCTCCATAGGCACCACCCCCAAAGTTCTGAATCATTTTAAAACTAGCCATAAGCCTAAAAAGGTTTTTTTTCTCTCCCTAAGATGCCCCTAGGCAGAGGAAAGGAAAAATAATTGTTCCAGGTCTGAAACTAGCTTCAGAAAAGATTGTTTTTTGTTATCACACTGCCCATCACAGAGACACAGAGAGAGGACAGTCTGGGAAGTGTAATTGTACAAGCCAATAACATAAGATCCAGAGTTCTTTTCAATAGAGGACACTTCTATGGAGACCACAATTATCCTTAAGGGCTGCATTGCAAATAAATACAATGCAGCAAAATCGCAATATCACACGATTCATGTGCGCTACCCTGCGCAAATGCTGCGATTCCTTCAAAGTTACCCTATCGCAGCGCATGCGATGTGCACCAAAAATGGTGATGGCATGCGCCGCAAAATAGCTCGGCAGCGCAGTGCAGGGCAGCAGAGATAGTGGCCATCCTCGATCTCTTCTATTGGTGTGCGCTGAGCGCTGCGGTAACACAGCGCACACTAAAATATCCTAGTGGGGCCTAGCCCTTCAGCCAAATCTAAAAGATGGAATAGATGGGGGTATAAACGATAAGGCAGAAACAATATGGGTAGAGCTGTGTGCAGGAAGCAAGAAAGTGGGTAAATTAATTGTTGGGGTATGTTATAAGCTGCCAAATGCCGGGGAGGAGGTGGAAATGAATCTCCATATGCAGTTGGCGAGGGCTGCTGGAATGGGGAATGTTTTTGTTATGGGGGATTTTAAATACCCTGACATAGATTGGAGTAAGGGAACTGCCAGCACCTCAAAAGGTATAAAGTTCTTAAATTTCGTATATGAGCATTTTCTTTCACAGATGGTAGAAGTCCCTACTAGACAAAATGCGATGTTGGATTGGGTGATATCTTAGGGCTCGTTCACACTACATCAGTTTGTATCCATTTTTCAAACACAGGTGCGTTTACAAAAATGGACAGACATAGGATTTTATGAAATAGGATTTCATAATATCGTTCACACCTGCTGCGTTATATTCCGTTCCAGTCCGTTTAAAAAACGCACTGCATGCAGCATTTCTGTCCGTTTTTTCATGCATTTTCTATAGAAATCTATGGAATACACATTGTTAAAGGGTATGTCCACCCTTAAAAATAATTTTTAATATGATGTTCCCCCATGTCTCCCAGCCCCAGCCGCGTAAATTATTTTTTCAGAAAGCCCCCCAAACTCTTACTTACCTCCCCTCGTTCCTCCGCCGCACTGCCGGCCCTCTGCTTGTGAGAATGCAAGCAGAGGGGCGGGACCAGCAGTCGCGTCTGTGATTGGCTGAGCGGCAGCCAATCACGGACGTGGCTGCCGGTCATTCAGTGCAGCGGAGGAAAGAGGAGAGGTAAGTAAGAGTTTGGGGAGCTTTTTGAAAATAAAAAATATGCGGTTGGGGCTGGGAGACATGGGGCAACAACATATAAAGGGGGATTTATGCTAGGGGGAGGGATAGTAGAACGGGAGGGAGAGGGAGGGAGAGGGAGGGGGAGGGAGGGGGAGGGAGGGAGGGGGGAGAAGGGCTGCAGTACGCATGGCAAATATCTACCAGAGGCAAGGTAGCAGGCAGAGCCCTGCTATCCTCCTGGTGGTTAGTATTTGGGACTTTGGGGGGGGGTCTACAGGAGAACCCTATGGAGCTGGGATGTGAGGTAAGGATTAAACTACACTACATGGTGGGGCCAGTAGTTGGGAGGATTATAGTTTTGGGGGTTGACATGCCCTTTAAAAAATGCTGTGCGTTTCTGTCAGTTTCTAGTGTGAATGAGCCCTAATAACCCTGAGCTCATTTTGGAAATGAAGGTAATGGGAAGCTTAGGGAATAGTGACCATGATATAGTATAATTACTGCATGGCTTAATGCTCAGGTAAAAAGGGAAATGGAAAAAAAGAAAAAGGCTTTTAAAATTTTGAAATCAGAGGGAACAGAAAAGTCTTACAGGGAGTATAAAAGCTGTAATAAAGAGTGCAAGAAAGCAATAAAAGGACAATTATACTCACCTCCCCCTCGTTCCTTTCCCCCCACTCCTGCAAAGTATCCAGGGTGAGGACCTAAAACGCTAAGTCCTCACCTCTGGGTACATCTCCCTCGTCGCTCCGGTCCGATCCTCCCCACTGGCACTTTGAGTGAAAGGGCGCAAGGCAGCCAATGGGAAGACGCGCTCTGCAAGGAGGCGTGTCTTCCCATTGACTGCCTCCCGGACTGTCCTTACAGAATCCTAGTCCTTACAGCAGGGATTGTAATAATATGCAGGGGAGAATAGGGCTGACTGAGGATATGGTACAGAAACAATTAGACAAAGTAAATATCAATAAAGCCTCAGGACCAGATGGATCGCATCCCTAGATTTTAAAAGAGCTTAGTTCAACTTTATCTAGACCACTGTTTCTCATCTTTTCAGATTGACTTTGGTCTGGGATGTGCCGCTGGATTGGTAAAAAGCCAATGTAATACCAATATTCAAAAAAGGTAGTCATTCACAGCCTGGTAACTATAAACCTGTAAGCCTAACATCAGTGGTAGGGAAGGTGCTGGAAACTTTGTTACGGGATCATATCCTTGACTTTGTCTCCTGAACTGATCTTATTAGTAGTAGTCAGCATGGATTTATGAGAAATAGATCATGCCAGACAAATTTAATTGGTTTGTATGAAGAAGTGAGTAAGAATTCACATTTAACATTCAGGCACAGCAATGGATGTGGTATTCTTGGATTTTGCGAAAGCTTTTGATACTGTGCCACATTGTTCATGGATAGAGAATTGGTTATTGGATTGCAAACAGAAAGTGGTGGTAAATGGAGCTACATCTTTGTGGGCTAAAATTCTAAGCAGAGTGCCTCAGGGTTCTGTACTGGGGCCCCTTCTTTTTAATCCATTTATAAATGACTTAGAAGGGGGCATTGGGTGGAAGGTCTCTGTGTTTGCTGATGACACTAAACTAGGCATAGCTTTGGAAACTTCAATGATATGCAAGTGCTGCAAGCAGACCTAGATAGATTATCAAAATTGGCAGCAGAATGGCAGATGAGATTCATGTTGATAAATGTAAGGTGATGCATTTGGGATTTAATAATCCCTGTGCCACCTACACCATAAATAACTCTGTGTTAAGTGAATCTGTAATGGAATAAGATTTGGGGGTTCTGGTAGATAACAGACTTAGCTATAGCAAACAATGCCAGGTAGCAACGGCTAGAGCTAGCAAGATATTGTCTTGTATAAATAGAGGAATAGATTCAAGAGAGAAAAATATTATTCTCCCTCTTTACAAGGCATTGATAAGGCCTCATTTGGAATATGCTGTGCAGTTTTGGAATCCCATGTACAAAAGGGACATCTTTGAAATAGAAGCAGTTCAGATAAGGGCAACTAAAATAATAAAGGGAATGGAGGGGCTTAAATATGCAGGCAGATTAGACAAGTTAGGGCTGTTTACTTTGGAGAAGCGACTTTTGCGTGGGGATATGATAACTTTATACAAATATATTAAAGGACCTGTAAACTCCAATCCTGCATAAAAATGACTATGTGGCATCCGTTTCTATTATTCACAGGGAGGTGAGAACGCTTATTCTCACCTCCCTGTGAATAATAGAAACAGATGTCACATATTCATTTTTATGAGTTTAGTGTTCCTTTAATGGCCCATACAATAAACTCTCTGGTGCATTGTTCACTAATAGGTCATATCAGAGGACTCGTGGACATCCTTTAAGGTTGGAAGAAAAGAAGTTTCATCTTCAGGTTAGGAAAGGTTTCTTTACAGTGAGAGCAGTGAAACTGTGGAACTGTCTTCCAGCAGATGTGGTAATGGCAAGTTTATTGAATAGCTTTAAAAAATGGCCTGGATAAGTTTCTAAAACTAAAAAATATTGAGAACTACTGTTATTAATACATTTACTGTAGATCTTGTTGATCCAGGGATTGCGTTTTGAGTCCGAAAGGAATCCCCCCCCCTTTTTTTAGCTGGTTTTTTTGCCTTCCTCTGGATCAACTGTTAGGAAGGGTTAAAAAAAAGTGAGGTAGGTTGTACTTAATGAACGTATGTCTTTATTCAACCTCAATTAATGTTACTATGTTAAAAAGGAGGGTGAAAAGGTTGGACTAGATGGACGTATGTCTTTATTCAACCTCAGTTACTATGTTACTATGTTCAGGTTGCAAGGAATGATTACTTTCTTGTGCCCCTGACTTAAATGGCAGAAACTACCTATTCATTTATAATTGTGCTTCCTCTCCCTTTAGCAGAAGGAAATACAAGGTTGCTGATTGGATAATTCTGGGTAAATCACACTGAGCATCTCTAAAGGCTCGTACACACGCATGATATGCGCACTGAGCCATGACCCCCCAACGCTGACCGCTACCCGCAATGAACAGCAGTTCTTTCTTCCTTAAGAGAAGTGATACATTGTTTTAATCTTCAGTTTCTGGACTTTAGATTAGGGCAAATGTGTTTTAGGATTAGCATCTCCTTTAAAGTTGTGACCTAGCTACTTTTCACAGTTTTTGGTATATACTGTATAAGCAGTAACTAAAGCATTCTGAGACGTTATTGTTTATGAGGGGGATGTTTTCAATTTCTTTTTACTCAGATTCCAAGGAAACAGTTTATTTTTCCTAGAGACTGCTTGTTTTAAGACTTTTTGCAGTCATTGCTTATCTGTGTTTCAGTTAGTTTTCTTGCACAGCTTAAGGGGTCATAAAAAGCAGTAATCCTTTTAACTCTGTCTATTTTATTGCATGAAATTGTTCTCGCCATCTAGCTGGAGTCCTTGACGTTCTGGGCTCAAAACCGGACACAATCTTTTAACTGACAACATTTTACATTGTAGGAGGTGAAAAACAAGAGGAACACACTGTGTACTGCTTTTGTATCTGAACATAATACTTAAGAGAAATGAAAAATGTCTCATTATTTGCAGACTGTGATTTGCCTGTGTTTGTTATTTGGTTTCATTGGAACACAAAGCTCTCTTTAGCTATTCAGGGTTATTGATGCATTTTTGGTATGAGGCAGTTATCTTTGTGCTACATTGTATAAAAAAGTAGATCTACTGATTAGTGCTGTAATAATATAACCAACTTTATCCAGTTATGGGTAACATGACAATACATGAGGCTTCCTTCAGACAGATTAAAATCCAAATAAAGAGTTGTGGTCAAAGTTCTAAGTGGAGTTTCCCTTTAGGGTTCTGTACTGGGGCCACTAATCTGTTTATAAATGATTTAGAAGGGGGCATTGAGAGCAAGGTCTCTGTGTTTGCTGATGACACTAAACTATGCAGAGCTTTGGAAACTTGGCAAATGAGATTTAATGTTGATAAATGTAAGGTGATGCATTTGGGGTTTAACAATCCTTGTGCTACCTACACTATAAATAACTGTGCTAATTGAATCTCTATTGGAAAAAGATTTAGGGGTTCTAGTAGATAACAAACTTAGCTGTAGCAAACAATGCCAGACTGCCATGGCTAGAGCTAGAAAGATATTGTCTTGTATAAAGAGGGGAATACATTCAAGAAAAATATTATTCTCCCTCTTTACAAGGCATTTGGAATATGCAATGAAGTTTTGGAATCCCATATACAAAATGGACATTTTGCAAATGGAGGGAGTTCAGAGAACTAAAATTATAAAGGGAATGGAAGGGCTTGACTATTCAGGCAGATTAGACTGTTGGGGCTGTTTACATTGGAGAAGCGACGTTTGCGTGGGGATATGATCACTTTATACATATATATTAATGGGCCATACAATAAACTCTCTGGTGCATTGTTCACAAAAAGGTCATGTCAGAGGACTTGTGGACATCCTTTATGATTGGAAGAAAAGAAGTTTCATCTTCAGGTTAGAAAAGGTTTCTTTACAGTGAGAGAGGTGAAACTGTGGAACTGCCTTTCAGTTCATTGAATAGCTTTAAAAGTTGGCTGGATACGTTTCTAAAACTAGAAAATATTGATAAGCACTGGTATAAAAGGGTGTCTCCACTAGGAAAAAAAAATTCTATTTAGTTTTATTGAAGAACGGGAGGTAAAGGAGCTGTGTCTTACCTCCCATTCTTCAATAAAAGCTGCAGGAACCAGGAGAGAAGGTAAGCTACTTACTTGATCGCTCGCTCCTCCACCACGTAGTCTTACAGGTCCAGAAAGACACTATCTTCTATGCACATGCGCATAGAAGACAGAATCCATCGGGACCTGTCAGACTACAATAGCGGAGGAGCGAGTGATCAGGTAAGTAGCTTTTTTCCCTCCAGTGGAGATACCCTTTAATACACATAAAGTGGAGATATCCATTAATACATATAACGTAGTTTTTGTTGATCCAGGGATACTACTTTGCCATTTATAGTCAGGAAGTAACCCCCCACTTTTTTTTTTGTCTTCCTCTGGATCAACTGTTAGGTAGGGCTAAAGAGGAGGGTATAAAGATTGGACTAGATGGACGTATGTGTTTATTCAACCTCAATTACTATGTAACATTCAGGAAAAAACTCTCCTGGGCATTTTCTCTTGGACATTTTGTTTTGCATGTACGAAACGTCCGAGTTTTGTTCTGATTCTGGTTCAGCATTGAAAAGCCGCAAAACTAAAATTCTACCCTAATCTAACCGAATCTAACCCAACTGAAGTAAAGGGAACATTCTTCAATTCAAATCATTCAATTTTCCACAGTGAATTTTGACAGAATAATTAACGGGCATGTCCACCCGTAAAACAAAAAACTGGTGACTTGTCAGTTATCTGCCTGCAACCCCAACTGCTATTTTTACCACTTTATTAAATGCATCTGTAACCAGATATTTAATGATAAATATATATTTGAGGCAAAAGTATCTGCCTCCACCCTCTCTGCTCAATAAGCTTTTTTAAATAAGCTTTTTATAAGCTTGAGCATTTGCAAAAGAGGCAGCAGGGGAATTAGCAGTCATTCGTTGGTGATGTCAGCAGTCACTGCCTTGATTGACTGCATGGAGGGAGGAGCCAGTTTACTTTGCCAGAATGGGGACAATAATTATACTTTTCAGGTAAATTATACATCTAACAATGTGCTTAATATATCAGTTGGGGATGGGAAAAGGTAACAGATATGTGTCCATTTTTTGTTATTAAAATTTTTTTGATTTTCAGTACGGCATTTTAAATTTCAACATTGCATTTCTACAAAGTTCTACCCATTTGTAATTCATAAAGTTCCACCGATCCAAGTAAATGGTTCTGCCTTGGCACTGGGTTCAGTTAGAAACCTAAACTCATCATTACCAACTATGACTATTGTAGCTATAGAATGGAAACACATGTGATTCTGGTACATCGGGTACATGTGTTACATTTTTAAAGCCACAGACCTGCATCACACACAGAACAAATTATGGGAACACAAGCCCTGAACCTTGTCAAAACCCATTGTATTCATTTTTCCATAAAGGTTAACAAGCTATGCCTTACCTTCTGTTCTTCAATCAATTCACCAGGAGAGTGGGACAAATTTACCTTACATGTGATCCACCACATCATGCATTATCATGCATGAGCGATATAGTTACTCTGAACCAGGAAGCGGATCACATGTAAGGTAAGTTTCTTCTTCGTCCATCGCTTCTGGTGAATTGATTGTAGGATGGAAGGTAAGGCATAGCTCCTTAACCTCCTGGTCTTCAATCAATACATTAAAGGAATAGTTCCCTTTTGAGTGAACTATTCCTTTAAAGGCAGTTTCTAATTAAATAGCTATTGTTCAGATCATTTATGCATAACTATAGCATTTACCTTTCAGACATTGAAGTCCACCTTCAATTTTTTAAGCCATAATAATTTAGTTTGTCGTCTCAGCTTCTAGCTGTAGAAAATTCTAGTGACCTCTAGTGGATATATATAAACACTACATAAATCAATTTCAAGCAACAGTTAAAAGTTTCTGCATTTTTACTTCATGGATGTTTATCATATCATGTGCACAGAAAATCAATTGTATGTATTTGACTCTGTAGAGAGTCTTCAGCAAAAAGGATTGCATATGAAAGCACAAAAGCATATCTCAATTCTTATTTACCAGTGAGGTCTAATGCATCTTCTGTGAAAGTCATAGGTCACGCTATCAAGTGCGCTACGACTCATCTAAGTTTATGGGCAAGATCAAGATGATGACATCTCAGAAAACACAGAAAAAACAGAATGATTGGTCATTGGCTGGTTGCATTGATATAAGTAACATTTATTTGGAAATGTTTTGAGCATAGTTAACTTTTGTAAATATTCGTACAAACATTTTCAAAAAGTGCAGTCCCACTGTCCCAGCATCTTATACCAATTATAGTTTTGGATAAATGCATATTAGTGTTTGGGGCTAGAAATGGGTGAAACTTTGCTGCAAAGATAATTTTGCAACTAGTTTGGGTTTTGCAATTTTACAAAAAATGTTCCATTTTGTCTGTTTTACAAACTGCGAAAGCAGCCATTGAAATATCTATCAACACATCCCCTAGCCATACCCTCACCAGACACCCTGCCTTTAAGGGCAACTGTGGTCTCCAAACAAGTTAGGGTTTAAGGGGAAGTTCAGTGAAAATGTATTTACTTTTAAGGAGAAAAGAGCAGTATTTTTCCTTCCTAATGACCTTAACCTGCACATTCAACATTTAGTCTGTGTATAAATAAATGCTTTGGAAATACTGACTTCCTGTTAGCAGGACCCTAAATAGAGACCGTTATGGTGTTGACCTTGACCCAGCACCTGGGTTGATTCAGTTGCTCAGTAGAGATCTGAGCATGTTTGACCCATCCAACAGTAAAAATTACTGTTAGGATTGGAACAGTCCAATGAATTGGTGCATCCTGGGAAGAAGAATGACTGTTAGAAATTGAAATGGAAGCTCACTAATGTCAACAGCAGGGAACAGCAAGGGGTATACATTCAACAGATTTTTAAAAATGGAAAAGAATATATAGAATAACAAGGTATGCATAATATAAACTAAGAATTTTAAAAATAATGATATTTTCCACCAAGCTTTCCCTTTAAGTAAAATCCCTACCATCCTACCTTTAAAATTAACTCTCAACATCTCTAGATAAAACTGGAAAGGTTTAGCAATATAACTTCCTGAACACTTCCTGCTTACTTTTGCTTTAAGCCATGTGACCAGCTTCTGTCTGCATTAATAGGCCCCCTCTTAACTGTCATTTTTTTTTTAAGTCTGTGCAGGTACTTTATGTCTTTCTCAGCATTAAGTTTTAAGTGAGCATGCACTGAACAGACAATATCTAACCCCCCTTCCCCCCTGCCTTTTATTTAGGCAAAAGTTGCCTCATTTTGACCCAGCCCTGTTGTTTGGCCAAGATGTTGACATTACAGTCTTTAAACATATGTCCTTTTTATTTAATATCCAGGCACCTGGCTGAGTCTTGACCCAAGAAATTTACTCTTCCATGTTGGGTCATGTGTTGGGGCAGTTGTGGTTTTGTCTCTCCCACATACAGAGAAATTAAGAAGAATTTTCAGGAGATTCTATATCCCTGTATGTTTTAAACCCAGCAAAACACTAATGCAGCAACTGGTGCATACAAAAGATCCAATACCAAAACACAACAAAACTAACATATGGCCAAGCAAAGAATTCCTTGGTCAGGACTCATCAATGTATTCCTTTCTTAAGGAAATAGGCTGTAATGTCAACATCTTGTCATACATAATGTCAAAGAACAGGACTGGTTCAAAAGAGGAATCAAGGAGGCCATTTATGTCAAAGTATAGTCAGAGTAAATAGAGATGTGTGTGTGTGTGTGTGTGTGTGGGGGGGGGGATCAACACCAATTGTCTGCCATGTACAAAACCGATTTGATGCCTTACCCTGGGCAGCTTTGATAACACCTCTATCAATTGCTACAATGCAATCAACACTTTACATTCAGGAGGTCCTTGTTAAATGGCTGATAAATGCTGATTGAGACACACTCCAAGTCATTCTGAATTGATAAAGCCAGATGGAAATGTCTTCAAGAACTCCAGTTAATGTAACTGAATACTACAGAAATAACTGCATTTTGGTAAGGATTATGGGAAGCTGGTGACTAGGGATGGCCTAAAACTTAAACTCAAACCCAAGTTCGAGCCAGATTTTTTGAGTTTGTGCAAACTCAGACTTTTTAGAACTCTCCGAGCTACGAACTTTCAAGTTTTCCCGAACTTGTGGACATATTTTAGATAACTAGCATTAGAGGATTAACTTTAGCACTCCATACCCCTAGAATGTGGTGTTCAGGTAACCCTTAAATTCAGTGATAACCCTCGAATGTAGCCTTTGCTAACCTTTAATTCAGCCATAACCCTTGAACGCTGCATTTGGTAACCCTCTAATTTGGCGTTAACCCTTGTATGTAACATTCACTAACCCTCAAATTCAGAGATAACCCTCAAATTAGTCCATAACCCTCAAATGCGGTGTTTGGCCTCAAACCCTCGATTGTAGCGTTTGATTTCGGTACCCCTCAAAAATTCAATGCGGAAGCCTGACAATTGCCCCATTGTGAGGAAAGATAGTAGTAACCAAGTTTTTGTGCTATGCACATGTTCTCCAGACCATTTCTCAGGTCCCAGAGTCATGTACAGCAAGTTACCATAGCTATTTTAACTGTATTTTATCAGAACTTTTCATACTACTTTCCCCTATTTACTTTTAAGGATAACTGTATTGCCTCAATGCATTTTTTTTTAAAACGGCTTTCAAAAGAGTAATGGTATGCAGTCCTCCCCATACATTTTTTTCCTGATTTCGAGCTTCTCTCTGTCTTGAATTAGCCATGCTGTGAAGGGGACGTAACAATTCTGTCTGCCTGTAACTGTCACTCAAAACTAGCATGTGAGAAAACACTCCTCCACCCATCCTTGATCAGCTTGATTATGTAGACTGTATCCTAGCAACCGAACAGTTCAAGTTTGTTTGACTGGCAGAGGAGGAGGAGAGAGGTTGTAACAGACATTCCCATCAGCCAGTGACAAGTGATATGTTAATCATGGTCCTGGGCCATTTAGGAGGCGGGCTTTTAGCAATCATCATTGCTGTGTGATATCTAAGGGAAGGCAGCACGGTTGTAAATGAGAGTAAGCAATTTCAACTGCTGAAACTGTGGACATGTAATGGAGGAGATGTTGTTTTTTTGGGTATTGCTGTCCTCTAATGGGTTTGTTTTAGAAAGATATGACTATAAAACTTACTGAAGTTCTATCGTTCTAAAACGAACCGAACTTTAGGAACTAGAGCTAGACTAGAACTCAAACTCAAACTCGTGTTCGAACAGACTCGGACTTCTCGAACTATCCCGGACCTGGGTTTCTCGGACTTTCGATATTTTCCGGACTTTCGATAATTATTGAATTTACGAACGTTCGAGGCGCGAATATGCGAGTAAAATGTCTATTATACCAATACGCAAGTAAATATCGAATCCGCAAGTAAAATTTCTATTATACCTATACGCGAGCATAAAATCCGGTAGAAAAATGTCAATTATACCTATTCGCAAGTAAATATTGAATCCGTGAGTAAAATGTCTATTATACCTATTCGTGAGTATTGAATCCGCAAGTAAAATGTCTATTATACCTATTTGCGAGTAAATATCGAATCTGCAAGTAAAATGTCTATTATACCTATACGCGAGTATCAAATCCGCGAGTAAAATGTCTATTATACCTATTCGCGAGTAAATATCCAATCCGCGAGTAAAATGTCTATTATACCAATACACGAGTAAATATCAAATTATCGAATCCGCAAGTCGTTCATGGGATAATTATCAAATGTTCAAACGTGAGAGTTCCAAAGTAGCGCACGTGAGAGTAAAATAGATTTTTCAAAAGTCCTGGATATTCGATCATGTTCACCAGACCATTGATATTTTAATTGTATTTCATTCAAACTTTTCGAACTCTTTGACTCCCATTGACTTTAAAGGGTCAGTTTTCGAACTTTTGAACTTTCGGACCTTCCATATAGTTTGAAAGTTCGAAAACAGACCAAACTTTCGAAAGTTCGGCCATCTCTATTGGTGATATAATATCTACAAAATAGTGATACCTAAATAACAATACTTAAATAGCAATTCTTATGTATGTATATTTTATTTATTAAACGCCACTTGGGGACACAGCGCAATAACAAAAATCATACAAGGGGACAAATATATAAATAGTTCAGTACAGAAATATATAAATTATATAACTAAATAAGTGCTAGAACCTTGCCACAAGAGGAAAGGAGGTCCCTGCCCATAGAGGTTACAATGCAATTAGGAGGGTAACACACAGATACAAATAAATAGGTATAAGTGCAGGAGTTAGACTTATGGAGTGCAAATAAAACAATCATATCATATACTGTGCTGGTTACCAGATAGGTAGGATGTAAGGCTAGATTTAAATTTGCTAATTGTGGTTTTTTGACATAGAGAGAGGGAATAGAATTCCAGAGGTAAGAGGCAAGAGGAAGCAGAACGAGTGGGGGGTTTGTACTCTTAATTAAAAATACTAATGTTTAAATAGAGATAAGGAGCACCAACCAATAAAAGTGCATTAGACTGACCAATCTGCGTGTTTGTAATTATTTTAGTTGAATGTTAAACATTAACATGCACAGACTCTTGATATCTACCACACAATGCAGGGTATAATGGCAATCTTCCTACTTATTCTGTAAAGTGTACATTTTTATTATCACGGATTACTTAGAATTAGAGATGGCCAGTTCTCGGATCCGAAACCGGATTTGCGGCGGATTTCCGAGTTGCAGATCTCGCGGATTTTCCGGAATTCCGCTTCCCAAATTTTTTCCGAACTGCGTTAGAAAATTTTCAAAAAATTGGGAGATTTCGAAAATTTAAGAAATTTTGAATATTCTAGAAAATTCAAATTTTTTAAAGAATTTTCGAAAATTTGGCAAAAATGATACAGTAACTTGCTGTAAAGGGCCCTGGGAAATGGTCTGAGGATCAGAATTTTCAGAAAGAATCTGACTGGTATACCAACCAATCACATTCTTTTCCCATCAGAATTGGTTACAATTAGATTCTAATCTTATTGTAACCAATTCTGATTGGCATACTAACTAGAGATGGACCGGATTGTGGAACCAAACCTGGTTCCATGGCAGATCTCCGAGATCTGCCAATCCACGGATTTTCCGAACCCACCTTTGAACATTTTCAAAGATTTTCATGTATGAAATTCACCAATGGCAGCTGTTTTTACCCGTGCCAACCCCCTGGGCATAAAAGGCAGCTAGACAGGTGCCACTTTGTCAGTGTGTTAAAGTGAGTTTAGTGGAAGCCTGACAGTTTAGGAGTTATAGAGTTTTTTCCATGCTTTTAAAGCTTACTGTGTGTGAATTTTTGTGTGGTAGATTAGCACTTGTTGTTAACCACTCCTGTATTCACACAATTTGGGTCCCAAAAGTCATTTTGAGGACTAACCCCCCCCCCCCCATAAGTTTTTTTGACAAATTTAGTGTTAGGCCTTTTAGAGGTCTACTGGCCCTATTTAAAAACACACAGTATTGCAGTTTAGCGATACAGTGCATTATCGATAATGTGCAACCGTGACAGTGAACGTTCGTTAATTAACAAACCAATTCTGGAGGACCAAGACAGTGATATGGATGTCAAAATGACGCGCCATCCAGTGCTATGTAGCCCCTCCATTATAGTGCACTTCTAGCGCTGTACGTGCCTTTTGCCCACTGGAATGCTCTAAATCCAGGGGCAAGCGCAGGATTGTTAAGGGGGGGGATTTCTGAAGAAGCACAGTAGGAAGTTCATGACTAGAGATGGACTAGACCCAAACTTAAACACACAAATTCAAATTCATGTTCCCAGACTTTAGCGCTCCTATACAGAAAATAGAGGAGCGGTCACCTACGTCAGCGGCCTTTCAGCATGTCCTTGAAAACATATACACTGCAAATAACAGACTTCAAGCTTTAGGGTTTTAAAACTTCACCTTTATTTGTAAGCAATTCTGATTGGATACATTAAAATTATTTTAGACAGAATCTGATTGGTATACTAACCAATAAGATTCTTTTTCAATCAGAATTGGTTACAATCAGATTGGTCTGTTCCCCAGACCATTTCTGAGGTCCCAGAGCCATTTACAGTAAGCTACTGTATCAGTTCTTGCAAAATTTTCGAAAATTCCTTGGAAACTCGAAAATTCCTTGAAAACTCGAAAATTCCAGAAAATTAGAAAATTCTCGAATTTTCGAAAAATATCGAACGCGGCTCGAAAATAGAATGCGGAAGTTCGAAAAAAGGTGCAATCGTGAGGAAAAAGTTTTTCTTTTTTTTTTAGTTCTGGGTATATGTAAGTGTCCCCCAGACTATTTCCCAGGTCCCACAGCCATGTACAGTAAGTTACCATTGCTGTTTTACCTTATATTTAGGTGGATCTGTGCGAATTTTTTTCTCCCATTGACTTTCATGGGTTTTTACGCAAATTTTCTAATTTTTTCGAAAATCCGTGAATTCACAGGCGGAACAGATTTTAGCAGTTTCGGCCATCTCTATTTAGAATACTTGTATTTGAAATAAATAAACAGTCATAAGTTTGTAGGTTGCAAAATCTTGTAATAGTTTATGGAAAAGTTTCTTCAGTAGAAAGATTTATGCTCTTTGGCTGTTCCCCTATAACAGCCTTACTTATTACTTCATCTGCATTGGGGATATGGTAATAATGTCTGTTGTACTCCATTTTTAAAAACGAGAATTGAGGTTTTAGGCTGTGCTCCAGAACCAATCATTAACACTTTTTTAGCACAAAGCATGTGCACCTCGGTCAAACATTGATAAATCGTTTCTAACAATAAAAAAGATGATTTGTTAACAGAAGTGAAATTACTGAAAATATTAGGCTTTTTACTTCAGTACTACTTGGCACGGCATTTGGCTTGAGGGATAACATGGTAACTATTAAGTAAAATACATCCTTACAAATGAATACGCAGGGAATAGTAGGTATATGGTCTGGAACCAATATTCATTACAGTAAAAGCAGTGTTGCAAGTTAAAGAATTTGCATGCGAAACAACATGAGCTCTACAGATTCATGTGTCGGAAGTTTTAGGTTATATCATTTGCCAACAAAAATCCCTAAAGAATTACACTAAGGTAATCTGTAAATCATAGACAAGCCTGACTAAAATAAAGTAATAAGGATGAACAGATCAAACTGACTTAGCAAAATCTTTATTTTAGCATACAAAGCCTAAAGTAAAAAAAGTATGAGAAAAAGCATTCAATGAAAGAAAAAATGTCTTACAATGTTATCTTACATTGCAATGATGATGGTGCAGCTGTTTTGGGGCAGAAGATGGCTAGAGGGTTGGGGGAGATTTTAAACTAGGTATGGGGGGGAGTGTACATTGGACTACACAGAGGTAGATAGACGGGCTAGGGATCAGGGGGTATTAAGATAAAGGAGGGAGTAGATGGGGGAGCATAGAGGATAAGGAGACATCTATGTCCAATTATGGAAGTAAATTAATTGATAATCTAAAATGTATGTTTACAAATGCAAGAAGTCTGGCTGGAAATACTGGGGAACTAGAACTAAAGGAATGATGTGAGCGGTATAGCAGAAACATGGCTAAATGATTCACATGACTGGATAGTAAATATTGAAGGATACTCATTATTTAGAAATGACGAAGTTAATAAGAACAGTGGGGGAGTCTGTATTTTAAACAAGAATTGAAGCCAAATTTAAAAGATGAAATAGATGGTGGTATAAACAATAAGGCAAGTGTAAGTAATTCTGCATGTAGAAATCCAATGATAGTGTAATGTGTTTATGTTTCCAAAATAGTTTGTTGTTGTTGGTAAAGGGGTTTAGCCTGAAGTATGCATCCAAATGCGTGCATAGGCTCCCTTTTAAATTTGTTTGTCTGTGTGTATTGATGCAAGTGGGGTACTGTTTTATTCGGGACATGCAGGATATCAAGATTTGGCTGGCTTTTTTATTTCTACTGGGGCGTTTTAAGTTTATATCTTCTTTGCTGCTTCTTTTAGAAAAAATCTAAGGACTGTGTGTGGAAATATGAATATATGTATAAATGACTGGCATACTTATGTAGCTGAAGGCATGTAGATTCCAAAAATATATAGTTTGTTGAGGGTATTTCATTGTTGAAAGAGTGTCTTAGTTTAAAAATGGAAGCCATTCAAAGAAAAAGTTGAGTTCAATTCGCACTAATGCATTGGTCCCATTTGGGGGTAATTATTATTCCCCCCCTCCATTCAGATCCATCAGTGCTGCACTTTTAGTTTAACATATCATCCTATTTCTGTAGTGTAGCCTCCCTCCTCCCAATCCTAACTGCATAATGTGTTTGTAAAAGTCCGCAGAAACCTACTTACCAGACCGGGTTCCCTTGGCCTAAATCAATAGGCGGCAGCAATTCCTGTGATTGGCTAACTATAAAGCCAAGGGAAACCAATCTGGTAAGTAAGTTTGTGCTGAATTTTTTACACACACAGTGCGGTTAGGGTTTGAAGTGGGGAAAGCTACAAATAATAAAAAAATAATAGATTTTAGGGTGGACATACCCTTTAATTCCATTATTTTGCATTGATCTTTAGAAAGGCTTATACATTTGAATTTTATATAAAATTCTTTAAAGTGATTCTTTAGTCTCAGGGTGTCTCAGGGCAGTTTTTAAGCATAAGCCACCTAGGCAAAGTGCTAGGGTGCCTATATTAAACCAGGGTACCCAGTGTTCTCCCTAGCATCTCCCTGTCAGCTTTTACTTTCAGTATTAGAACTGCTCTCCTTGTTCTGCTGCTGTAATTTGTAACATTGTATTTTAAACGCAACGGGATTGCATTCTGATCAGGCTAGGGCACCAAAATGGATAGAAGCGGCCCTGGGGTGTCTCCTGGACATGAGGGGTGGGGTACGTAAACATGTCTGGTATTGTTGTACTGCATAAGCAAAACTTTTAGAAAGAAGATTTTTGTGTGCTGGAAATTTAAAAAAATTTTTTTCAAAAAAAACATTATAATTTCCCCTACTTCATGTTGGTTTTCCTACAATAAAACTTAAAAGGCACCTATAGTGGGAAAATTTAATTTATTTTTCTATAATTCCCCCCAACCCCCAGAGTACCTTTATTTTCTTCAGTTTCCTTCTTCAGTCAAGATTGCTTGACTGTCAATGCTTTTACAACCAGTCTCCCAATGATTCTTTCCTGCTTACTAAAATGCTTTGCAAATACTGGGTTGAAAACAGACATAAATGGAAGAAGAAAAAAGAGAAAGAACAGCACTGGGTCTCCCTCCTCACCAATTCACCAATTTATTGCCTGTCAAAGGGAGATCGAGCTGCAGAGTGAAGGCAGGTCTCTCCTAACTCACCCCCCTCCTGCTCCTTATGTTGCAAGTGTCTCCAAAACAACGGAGACACTTGCTTTCTACAGGTTTAAATACTGAGTGATGTGTAGGGGGATTAATGTGCATGAGCTTCACAGGCTTGATTAATAGCCAGATTATATTAAGAGGGTATGACCAGAGAGGGGAGGGGGGTGAGGAGTTCCGCAGTAATTCAGACTGTGTGCAAACAGAGCCACAGAGGAAGGTGGGAACAAGGCAGCCTTCTTTAACCTTTTATTGTGTCTGGATAGGAGCAATGTATAAATTTCATTATAGATGTCCTTTAATTAAACTTTATGAGTTCAAAATCCTGAAAATTTTTTGGCAAAAATGGCAAGGCAAAGTAACATAGTAATTGAGGTTGAATAAAGACATATGTCCATCAAGTCCAACCTACTCACTTTTTTTAACCCTTCCTAACAGTTGATCCAGAGGAAGGCAAAAAAAAAAAACAGGTAAAAGGGGGGGAAATTTCTTCCTGACTCCAAACGGCAATTGGAAAGTATCCCTGGATCAACCAGATCTACAGTAAATGTATTAATACCAGTAGTTCTCAATATTTTTTAGTTTTAGAAACTTATCTAGCCCATTTTTAAAGCTATTTAATAAACTTGCCATTACCACATCTGCTGGAAGACAGTTCCACAGTTTCACCATTCTCACTGTAAAGAAACCTTTCCTAACCCGAAGATGAAACTTCTTTTCTTCCAACCTTAAAGGGCATGTCCAGCCCATTTTTGGACTTTTGCCCATTAGTAGCTATGCTGCCCCCAGCCCCAACCACCATAAAAGATTTTACTGGAACTCACCCGATCTTTACTTACCTTACCTCTTTCATGTGGCTTACTGTAGGGGGGCAGGACTGGCAGCCACGTCCATGATTGGCTGAGAGGCAGTAAAGTTCGGGGGAGTTCCTGTAAAATCTTTTATAGTGGTTGGGGCTGGGGGCAGGATAGCTACTAATGGGCAAAGAGATTTTATGGTAGGGGGAGGGCTTGCAAAACGGGAGGGAGAGGGAGGGGGCGGGAGGCCTGCAGTGCACAGGACAAAATTCTCCCGGAGGAGAGACAGGAGGCAGAGTCCTATATGGACTCCGCTATCCTCCTGGTGGCCAGTTTTTGGGACTTGGGGGGGGGGAATCCAGGAGAACCATTTGGAGCTGGGATGTGAGGTAAGGATTTTATTACACTACAGAGTGGGGCCAGTAGTGGGGGAAATTATAGTTTTGGGGGTGGACATGCTCTTTAAAGGATGTCCATGAGTCCTCTGAGTTTATTGTATGGCCCATTAATATATTTGTATAAGGTTATCAAATATATTATCAAACGTGCTTCTTCAAGCTTCTAAGTCATTTATAAACAGATTAAAAAGAAGCGGCCCCAGTACAAAACCCTGAGGCACTCTGCTTAGAACTTTAGCCCACATAGATGTAGCTCCATTTACCACCACTCTATGTTTGCGATCCAATAACCAATTCTCTATCCATGAACAAATGTTTTCTTCTAGGCCAACAGTCCTCAGTTTATACATTAGTCGCCTATGTGGCACAGTATCAAAAGCTTTCGCAAAATCCAAGTATACCACATCCACTGCTGTACCTGAATCTAAATTCTTACTCACTTCTTTATAAAAAACAATTAAATTTGTCTGGCACGATCTATTTCTCATAAATCCATGCTGACTACTACTAATAAGATGAGCTCAAGAATATGATCCCGTAACAAAGTTTCCAGCACCTTCCCTACCACTGATGTTAGGCTTACAGGTCTATAGTTACCTGTGAACGACTACCTTTTTTGAATATTGGTATTGCATTGGCTTTTTTCCAATCCAGTGGCACATCCCCAGACCAAAGTGAATCTGAAAAGAAGAGAAACAGTGGTCTAGATAGAACTGAACTAAGCTCTTTTAAAATCCGGGGGATGCAAAGTGAAAAGTGTCTGTCACCGAAAGGGTCAATATATTCATGCATCACAGGGGTAAGTAATTGGTGGTTAAAATGACATGTGCAGAAAATGTTATGAAGGCACAAATAACAGGCAGAGGAGGAAAATGTCAGTTTCACATTTATGGAATAAGTAGAACTTAAAGTGAGCTCACAGAGGAAAAGGTAGGGCACGAGTGGATTCTTCTTCCATGCTGAGACGGTTGCTAAGGTAAGCAGGGGCGTAACTACCAGTGGAGCAGGGGGAGCAACCGCAGGGGGCCTGGGAGCCAAGGGGGCCCCATTTTCTTATTTTTCCTTTGACAGATATAGCCTCCTCCAAGTAAACCACTGTGGATTGCCATCCGCAATGACATTTTATTTAAAAAGCTGCGGGATATAGACCTCATTGTGGGCGCTGTGATCTGTTGCAATTTTGTAATGCATGTGAAAACCATTTTTGTACCCTACATCTTACACCCACCCCCTCTCCCACTAAAAATTCCCAGGGCTAGGACCTTAACTACTAGGGTCTAACACTCCTGGTTCCTACCTAATTTGGCAGTAGGGGCCTTCCAATGTTATTTATGTGATGCTGAACAACAAACCCAGCAGTTGACTAATAGGAAAGGAACCCTTGGCAAGGAGCATATCTTTCTAATAATTACTCTCCTCAATATGCTCAGTTAGGGAAGACCCAGGGATGAGAAGCCCAAGGTTTGGGTCATCAACCTTGGTTCTATTATTTGAGGGGGTCTTTTTACAAGGTTTAATTGACCTTTAATACAAGTCTATAGATGTGCATAAAAAAGCATCCACAAATCATTAGGGCATTTGATTTCTTTTTACCCCCATGGGAGATGGAAGCGCAAATGCATGTAAAAGCGGATACAAACGGACACAAGCCCATAGCAAAAGCACACAGTAATGCAGCCTTATAATAATTCATTCTGCCAGTGTAACAATTCCTTGACCTAATTTTGCATCCTCCTCCATTTCACTATTGTTTGTCCTACCGCACATTAACCTTCTCCTATGTCCTACAAAGTCCTGAGGCAGGTAATTTTCCTAGACATTCCATATATTTATAGCATAACATCTCGCAGCTTCAAGTTGGAGCTTGGGGAATTCCTTTGTCTAACCTATTAAACGCTGACTAAATCCTAAAGAGTATCATTGATAAGGCTAAGGATGCACTGCAACGTTTTTACGGTATTTAAGTATATGTGTGTGGGTTTGCTAAACTTTAAAGTGATGAAAAATATTTTCATCGAAACAAGAAATTCTGTAAAATTAAACATAATGCAGTCCGAAAAGTAAATGTAACATGAAAACATAGCTACTTCATCCTGAATTAAATGATAGTTATAGTAAGTGGAATAAATCAGAAAATACCTACATTATTATTTTTGATGCCAAATTGACACATTTGTTTTAAACAAGTATACATACTAACATAGCTATGGAAGTTTTACTCATGTACCAACACATACCAAAACATGCACGCTTAGGAAGGGATGATGCAAATGTACCGATATGGGAAAGTGCATGCATAAGCACACCCACTTAATATGTGCATACACGTATTGTATTTATAGTATATCTGTGGTATTCAATTAAATCAACTGGACTTGAAGTTAAGTTTCGCTAGTTTCGCTAGTCATCCGACTGGCTTTCTCCATTCAGAATGACTTGTACAAGAATCTGTGGCAATTATGAACCCTGGAAAACCCCAATTAGCATATCACAGGCAGGTGTTAAGTGGCTAAGAGGTGTTATAGGAACGCCCAGGGTAAGGTGTCATAACAGCATTGTACATAGCAGACTGTTGGTGTCGAACCCTCCCACCTCTATTTAGGCTTGGTTTCTTTATTTTTACATAAATGGCCTCCTTAACACCTCTCTTGAACCAGTCACGTTCCTTTGACAATATGTTAACATTACAATCTTCAAAGGTATGTCCTTTATCCTTAAGATGCAGGTACACGGCTGAGTCCTGACCCGAGGAATTGGCTCTTCTGTGCTGGGCCATACGTTGATGCAATTGCTGTTTGGTCTCCCCCACATACAAATCAGAGCACTCTTCACTGCACTGTACTGCATATATGATGTCGCTTATCTTGTGTTTCAGTATTGGGTCTTTCAGATGTACCAATTGCTGCCTCAGTGTGTTGTTTGGTTTAAAGCAGACTGTTTCTTTACAGTGAGAACGGTGAAACTGTGGAACTGTCTTCCAGCAGAGGTGGTAATGGCAAGTTCATTGACTAACTTTAAAAAAGGCCTGGATAAGTTTCTTAAACTAAAAAATATTGAGAATTACTGGTATTAATGCATATAGATCTGGTTGATCCAGGGATACTTTCCGATTGCCGTTTGGAGTCAGGAAGGAATTTTTCCCCCCCTTTTTAGCTGGGTTTTTTTGCCTTCCTCTGGATCAACTGTTAGGTAGGGTTAAAAAAAAAAAAAAAAAAAAAAAGTAGGTTGGACTTGATGGACGAATGTCTTTATTCAACCTTAATTACTATGTTACTATGTAATTACTATGTTACTATGATACAGTGTTTTTTGAAAATTCTTCTTAATTTCTCGTAAACCCCTGCTACATATGGGATGACCATTTTCTTTGACCCCTTGGCATTCCTATAACACCTTTTAGCCACTATGCAATCATGCCCTTAACACCTGACTGTGATATGCTAATTGGGATTTTCCAGGGTTCATAATGGCCACAGATTCTTGTACAAGTCATTCTGAATTGAGAAAGCCAGTCGGATGACTAGCGAAACATCTTCAAGAACTAAACTTCAAGTCCAGTTGATCTAATTGAATACAACAGATATACCATGACCTGGATGAATGAGAACCTTCACAAGTGTATTTATAGTACACTTTTTGTTAACTGGTAGTCTGTGAAGCAGGAATATCAAGCCAGGGTTGGCCATATATCAGACCATGTTCAGCAATTTTCCTCCCACCACACCCCACACCCAAAGTAACAGAGTTGTTAACATTAAAGAAACATACTGTATTTGTCAAGATCAGACTTTGTTTATCTAAAGATGGCTACCTATCTATGTGTGTATCAAGGAAAAAACAATAAATTCTAATTCTTTGTCCAATTTGCCTTCCTTACTTTAACTGCCAATCAGAAGAATGCATGCATCCACTTGAAACTTTATGTATAATGTATAGTATAGTATAGTATTTGAGGTTGAATAAAGGCATATGTCTATCCAGTCCAACCCATCTAGCAATATCCTCATTTCCTGCCTAACTGTTGATCCAGAGGAAGGCAAACCCCCCCCTCCCCTAAATTTATGAAGGGAAAAAAATTCCTTCCTGACTCCAAGTGGCAATCGTAAATTTCCCTGGATCAACTCTACTTTATGTATCAATACCAGTAACTTGCAATATTCCTTGTTTGCAGAAACTCATCCAGCTTTTTTTTTTTAAACTGACCAATGAACCTGCCATAACAACGTCCACTGGAAGACAGTTCCATAGCTTTACCATTCTCACAGTGAAAAACCCTTTCCGAACTTGAAGCCTAAACCTTTTTCTTCAAGTCTTAAGGTATGTCCACGTGTCCTCTGCTAATGCAGGTATTACTGTATTGAGACTTGAACGTCTTCCAGAATATAGGTTAACAGTTTTAACACTATCTATAGAAAGAACTTTCTCAAACTTTGTGACGGGTCAATCTGGTGCACTTTGAGAGGGAAGTTCATTTTTCCCAACTTTGAAAGTTTTTCTCTAAAATTATGTATTGTAACAGAATTTGAATACTGTTTGCACAATTAATTGTTTCTCCCCTCTTTGAATAACTGTAAGCTACCCCCCTTTTTTTATAACTGAGACCCTTAAACCCCAATAATATATATGAACTTCTGTAATATGCTTTTTGTATTTTCTTTTTTAAAACTAAATAGTATATTCAAAAAAGCACATTGCCATTGCACTGTAAGTATATTTTATAGAATATTATCAAAAGCACAGATAAGTTCCATAATGACTCTACATACAACTATAAAATATCTATGAGGGGATAAGGTTTAATAAAGGAAAGTTGTTTTTTTTTAAAAACAATCCTGTTATAATACTGCGTATCCTTAATATTTAATTGTAAAATGGATAAATTGCACCTTACTGTTGTAGTTTTTTTTATATATATTTATCTAAATATGTTTATTTTCAGTTGGGGGGTGAGCATTTCCTTTAAAATTGGGAATTTATATTTTATAATTTATTTTTCTATATTCTACTAGTACTAATAAAATTTAGTGATTGGGCGAAAAGGACAATGCCCCTATACTTAGGGGTAAATAATTGTTTATTTGTTTTCGAAGTCAGCAGAACACAACATGTAGCACTAAAGGTTCGTACACACGTGTGATCGCGGGTGCTGACTATCGGCCGAAACAGCCGTTCGTACACATCGTTCGTTGCATGTCGGCCCCCGTGATTGCACTTAAGAGTCACTTCACAGACTTTGTACTATTTACTTTTGAATCATTATATGTCCTATCAATGAGAGGACCCAGGAGAACCTAATTAACTAAGAAGGGGGTGAATACCATCACATTCACTTTCTAGGAAATGGTAAAAAGCATGAAGTTATGTAATCTATACTAATAAAAGGCAAAGCCCTCACTCACTCACTCACTCACTCACTCATCACTAATTCTCCAACTTGCCGTGGAGGCAGACAGCTTAAATTTGGCAGGCTCATTCATTGCACCTTACTTACAAAAGTTAAGCAGGTTTCGTTTCAAATTCCACCTGTAACAGTGAGTATCTGACATTGCACAGACTTATGGTTACCTAGCTTACAAGCTATACAAATCTATAGGGTTGGTCCGATTTCAACCAAATTTTGTATGCATATACTCCTTTACCAGTAAAAGGTTAACAAAATATTTTTTTTAGGGTGGGGGTGAATGGGGGGGAATAGAATTTTGAACTCCTGCACACTAACGGCTGGACCGATTTTATTTTCACCAAAATTTCGTAGTTGAATAAAAAATATAATATTAAATTAAAGTTAATGAGTGTTGCATTATCGTTAAGCTTATTGAATTGTCTTTCTTTAATATATCAAGTGCCGAGTGATTACAGCAATCTTGATACATTATTGCTTTCTTACTAAAAAGGTTATTTGAATACATATCCGCTGCGAAGCGTGGGTATTTTGCTAGTAATCTGTATATATTTGGATCGCCAGTTCTATAAGTTTTTATTTAACATGTTTCTGGTAATGCATACCTTTTTTCTCTTATAAATACCTGAAAACAGGAAGTGGCATGAATGGTGGCACCAAATCAAACCCTCTCCACACCCAAACACCTCCTCTATGGCTCTGTAATCTATGCAATCCCAGTATATTACAAAAGAATGATGACCTTGCAGATGGCCACTCTTGTACAGTGGTAAAGCTAAATTAGTATATCTGTAGGTCCCTTGTTTAAGTCTCAACAGCACTGCATTATAAATAGAAATTTTACCTCAACCTAACATATAAATAAGCAACAACTGTTGGGCTTTATATAAGTCTAATACCAACACCACAAGCTCAAGAACAAGGAGAAATAGGACAAGATCTCCGGTCAAATAAGGACATTCCTCCCCTACAGAATGAGGTGAAAAAATAAACATATCCTATAATTGTACTTGGTCAGACATATAAATGATACATTCATTAATGTCATATCTCTATTTGTAGAATTCATTCTTACATTTATTCTTAAGAAACTAAAGACAAGGCTTGTTAAAAATCCACAAATAGGCCTTGCCCCGTGGAGGTAGTATTTTCATAGCTGGGCTAAATTTCCTCATTTGACACTTATTTTTCCCCAGAGTAAACATCTAAACTTTCATAGAAATACATATTTTATTTACCACAGCTAAATATAGGATTGGAGTAGTATTTCCTCTGGTTGAGAACAAGTTTGGAAAAATTTCAAACATTACATTTAGGGGCCTATTTCTTAATGTCTAAAAATGTTTTCTTTTCACTTCATAGCTATTTCTAAAGGAGTATAATGTATTGTGTTGCAGCAAGTTAAAAATGAATGAATTACTGTATGATGTAAAAGCAATCTACTCAGGTCAAATTAAATGCATTTTGATACAGTAAAATATTTTTAATATTTTTAATGTGTTGCTTCAGCAAGATCTAAGGTGTTGAAATGTCACAGGAAAATACTTTCCAGGGATGATCAGCCACCTGGCACTGCTGATCAGCTGTTTTAAAAAGATGCCTACCAAAAGGAGCCTGCTTGTCTTTATTTTCATGGGGAAAGGTTTCCTCAAATGAGCTCAGGGAGACACATTTTCATTTTGTATTTTACATTTTGGCAAGATGAGTAGCAAATCCACACTATGTAATTTTTGTTGCATGTGCTTTTGAGGTCCTTCTTTTGTATGTTACATACTACACAGGGAGTATGTCAACTATTTTTTTAACAGTATCTGTCCATTCTCAATCATTTCCCTTTTTATCTGACCATGTCACCATTATCAGGTGTAATAAAAATGTCAGTAGCTTCATTTCACAGTTATGCTAGGGTTTCTGTAGGATTCATAGCACTTTTTTTACCCTGTATCTATGGTACAAGTTTAGGGGCTACAGTTCTATACTTGGTGCCACATTCAAACATCCCCGAACATTTAGAATCACATTATATATACGTAGACTATAAACATATACAGGTCAACAGAATCTCTCTTGGAAGCCTCAAGTACATTTAATTCTGTTTGGCAAAAATACTTTACAATATTTTACAATATATTTTGAACTTTAACATTTGTTCATTTACATTAATGTATTAATAAAATATATTAATATTCAGAAAAAAATTAGAAAATGAACCCATAGAAGTCAATAGTGAAAAAAATCCAAAAGATCCTACACGGGATGTTTTCATGCTTCTGCATGTATTTTCAAAGCTACTTTTGGCAACCCTCGAAAGTAGCCTCAAACTCTCTGTAACCCTCAAAAGTATTGCACAAGTATACTTTCGAGTGTTACCGAATATACATGGCTACTTTTGAGGGTTGCCAAAAGTAGCCTTGAATATTCGGTAATCCTCGTATTTTCAAGGGTTATCCACAACACGGAAAGTTCTGCCATGTGAAAGTACTGATCGGTTTCAAATGGATCCGAACAGAGCGTCAGATCTGGTAGTTCCGTTGGAATCCTGATTCCATATAGAAACCCTTGTAGATTCAGCGTAAATTAGGCGATGCTCAATTATGTTTTCTAGTGTCAAAGTTCCATGATAAAACTTAGCTCTGTACTGAGAACCTGCTGGCTGAATGAAACCTGTTAGTTTCATGATTCTCCTCTCAATTATACCTTTAGATATTTGGTGAATAGTTTCAATACATGCTGTACGAAAATATGAAATCATCTGAACATTGGGGTTTGAAATGAATTTGCTGGGATGAGGCCAATGTTCTTTAAACAAGGTGAGGTTGCTACACTACACAGTCTCCAGACTAAGTGCTTGGAATGACCTTTGCTTCTCCACTGTAGAATCATTTTTAAATTATAAGCTCAGCAGAAGGTAACTAAATGTACGTCTGTTTGTTAACAATAGAAATTCCAGAAAGCTTGTGAAATGGAATTTGATGTTCACTGAAGGGCTATCCTAGTGTCTAAAATACTAAAATGTTAAATCCAGATATAGGTTAGTTAGTGAGCTCATTCAATAGGGGCTTAATACATATGTTGTATAGGTTTACATAGCTTCCTTTCTAGATAGCAACAACCTTAGTTTTAAGACTAATCAAAGTTGCCAAAAGCTAACATACAATAGCTTCAGCTCCATAAGAAACGTATATCACATATTTATTAAATTTGATGCAGGTGGCAGGGGAAAGGTTATTGGAATAGTGGTTGGAACCACGGGAACATATGGATTAAATTGCTCAAGCACCTGTCGGTATTGCATTACCATCAAATAACCCTTCTACATTAAGTTTTAAATATTGAAGCTAAAAGGATCGTGAATGCATTTCAACAGTACTGTTTCTTCTCATGGCTGGTGTAACGTGTACAAGCATTGTTTTGGCAAGGTGAATGCAAAGTATTCCAACCATGACGTAATCACTGAAACTTGTTATGAAAACTTTAATGTCAAATTTCAAGCTAAAATGCTTATTTAGACTCTGCTGTTCAAATATAAACTTTCTAAAAGTTATTAAGTTTGAAACTTATTCAATAATTTATGCATTTTAATTCATAACATAAAAACAGTGTAGCTAATATTGGTAACATAATCCGCTCATATTACAAGATATCTTATCTTGCTGATGATATTAAGATAATCATTTCTGAGTCGAAATGCTTTTTTCTAGCATTTAGTCAAAGATCGGGCTACACACAGTCCCGAGTGTTCCCCCTATGCACAGCACAGGGAGAATGTGTGTTTCCCTCAGCCGTGGCAGACTTCTTGTTTGGGAAAGCAAGGTACACACAGTACCGATAAAGCCCCAACATTGTCAGATCCAACGGTATCAGGGCTTTATCGGTACTGTGTGTACCTAGCTTTAGTTAGCACAGTGACACTACAACTACTGCGTGCTATCCTAGGCTTTCACTTCGCTGAATGGACACAGCCTAGGTAGTGATTGGCTGTGGCATCATAATATTTAGTCCTTTAATGTTTTTTTTAATTTTTAACCTTAAAGGAGAACTAAACATCATTTTTTCAAATAATAATGTGAAAGTTTTTCTCCCCAGAATACCTACACGTTGAAAGATTTTTCTCTAGTTATTTGCATTTAGTAGATATAAGTAATAGATTCTGTAACAAAGGAGGCTCCCATGTTGTTGCCAGTACAACTCATATCCCATATTGGCTTCAAAGAGCCATGCCTCCTGACCCCAGGATTCACTGTCTCTATGTGCAGAGTTTCTAGCATCTCTTTCTCTGGTGGTGCACCATGTAAATGCTGTTTAGGAACAAACAGACCAAGAAGTCACAAGTTCAAATCACACCACAAATGGTCGCTCCAAGTTTCGGGAGACGCACCAAACGTGGTCGCGTCTCACCTCACAGCAACCTCGAGTCGGCTCCACTCCGTCTCCTCCCTCTTCCCGTCTCTCGCGGGACTTGCCGGACTGCTTCGGCAAAGGTAAGATAAGGTGCTAGAATGTCTCGGGATTCGTGCATCACCCGTAATACAACAATAGAACAAACAGGAAAAAAGCGTTCTGCACCTTCCACTCTTCCGGATATAAAAAAGACTTTATTGGATCAGATTAAAAATCAGCATATAGAGCCATAACAGCCGACGCGTTTCGGGCATGCGCCCTTCATCACAAATCCCCTAGTTTACTTATGAAACAATATAACATAGTCTACTGCCTGAAAAATATGAAGTTTCTACATATGTACAAACTTTATATATAGCAGCTCTGTTATTTATGTACCAACCAGCATGAATTGCTGACAGTCCTCCAGTAGCAATACAAAATAGTGAACTGAATTACTTGCATTTACTTCTATTGATTGAGGGTTCACCTGTGGCGTGTTCTGCTAAAGTGCTGGGTTAGGAAAAAAATCTGACTATTGGGACACAGGTTTGATTCCCCATGTTCCCTTTCTTTGTTTTTATTATGTGTCTAGCAAAAGATAAAGACTCTACATGTACTGGTTTATTACTTATTAGCCCATGTGGCAAAGAGGTAGAAAGCTTTCTTTTTAGAAAGACACAGTATAGAAGGTTGCTGGTTCGATTCCCCATACTTACTTTTATTTTTTGCTGAAATGTTAAATGTTCTGTTTCTTTCATCCATGCTAGCAAAGACATACACTGCAAAGATTAGTTTTCTTTTTTGTATGAAAAGCATAGGAATTTATCATTTTTTAGGGACAGGAGCATTTCTAATGTGTTTACACAAAAACTGCACTGATATCTGTGTTCTGTGTCAGGGGCAGGGATCTCTGAGCTGTAACATGATTGGCTGCCAGCTTCCAGGAAGCAAGACTGCAGTTTCCTGTGAAGTGTCCGGCACACACTTAGCTGGGTGTTCCCAGATAAGGTGAATTATGGGAGCTGACACTTAGTACACACAGGTGATTTTCATAAATCACCCAGCATGCACAGCAAAGGGAGACATGAGACACAGCTTGTTGCGTGTTTGTAAATGTGCTCTGTCTATTGAGACAATGTTGTCTTGGGACTTTAGTTCTCCTTTAATAAGAAAGATTTTCTCTTCAGAACACTCTTTCAGTACATTTCATTTACATACATATAAGTGGATTCTGGAACTAAAAAACCTTTCATGCTGTTTCCAGTACATGTCTCTTTCCATGTAGTTCCTTGTGAGAATATTGACCTATAGGCCATGCCCTCTGACCCCAGTAATCTCTATGCACAGAGCATAAATGGAAGGCCCTGAAAACTCTTCAGTTTATTTTACAGCCAACATGAATTACAGACAGCCTTCCAGGAACAATAAAAAGTCGGCTACCTGTACTGCCTTTTGTGCGTCCATTTTGTTTCTGTCAAAAGTAATCTACAGTAATATCTATGTGTTATCTCTGGTGGGTTAGTAAAATGTTATGAGTCTACTTTTAGAAAGGCAGAATCTCTAAACTTCAGGTTCAAATCACCAAACTGAAAACATTTAGTTTTCTTTCAGCCATCCATGCCACCCAATGTTTGCAATAACAATCACACTACACTGAAAATGTCCTGTTCTGTATCTGAGAGTGGCAATGTCTCTGTGCTGTAACATGATTGATTGTCATCATCTAGGTGGCAGTACAGGCTGCATGCTAGAGAGCATGTTCAGAAATGCACAATGTAACCCAGAGAGATGAATTATGAGAGCTGAACCCTAGTACCCACATGTTCTCTGTCTATTGGGACAATTTACTGTATTTTGGTGACTTAAATTCTCCTTTAAGCTATACATTTCTCATTCCCAGTTTACCTAAAGGAATGGATTTATCCTTTATATACTCTTTTATACAGATCTAATTGAAAAAAAATTGCTTCAGAGCAATTTTTAATAACTGATAACTGCTTTTTATTTCAGTATTATGGTAAATCCACTAAGCAAAAGGCTAAGGACTTGCAAGTGAGCACCTTCATCCCAACCATTAATAGTGGCTGCCAATTCAAATTGTTTTAGCCAATCAGTCCACTCCCTAGTTACCCTATCAAATGGATCAGGTTTAAAAATAGGTTTGGCAATTGGGCCTGGTAGAGCTACTGAGTCTAATTGGGGAATTTCATCTGCAGGTACAAGGACAGGAGGATTTAAATCAATACTATCAGTAGCAGCCTCCATAGCTTAATACAGAGAACAAATATACAGAGAAAACAGGGAGAATAAATGGTATTACCAGCACCGCTGCCACCAATTTGTACCAGATCACTGCTTTATGGAATGATTATGGGTAGCATGGCACACAGTGGGTTACTCTGGTGGTCTGGCACAAAGCAGATAGTGCACATAAACAGGTTCCCAACATAACATGTGCAGTAATCAGGGGTGTCCCTGTCTATGGTGCACCACTTTGAATATTGACCAGGCCTGCATATTGTGTGTCCTTGTAAGTTGGTGTACATGTATCTGTTATCTCAGAGTGGGTATCCAATAAGGGAACTTGTCTGTCTAATAAATCAGTCCTCCCAACAGGTGGTAACAGGATCTTATACACAGGGTCTTATACACAGGGTGTTATACACAGGGTCTTATAAACAGGGTCTTATACACAGAGTCTTATACACAGGATGTTATACACAGGGTCTTATACACAGGATCTTATACACAGGGTCTTATACACAGGGTCTTATACACAGGATCTTATACACAGGATCTTGTGTTGCAGTCAATATCTCTCCATAACACACACCACAATCTCCTCCTAGCCATAGAAAGCAGGGATGTCTTGTCTTTTATCACTCATATATGTCCTTTACAATACACATCATATCCTGTGTAGCAGACAGAAACTTTTTTGGATTACACTTCCTTTCATATGGAGCAGACACAGGGGTGTGGTTTAACCTTCCATTTTGCCCATTCCATTTTGAAATAGGGATCTCAGCTCTGTAAGTAAGTTTATGTATTTTGTATATTTGGAGTTGTACCTAATATAAGTCAGTGCTATTCTTTGTATACATTTACTGATGGTCATTTAAATGGTAATAGTGAGATAACTAACAAACATACATTTCCTATATGTAATATCATATACCCCCATCACATCGGTAGCTCCTAAAACTCAATGCAATCTCCTATGAAGATATAAATATATTTATATATAGGTTCACTTGACCTAATGTTGTTCCAATAAAGAATATGTACAAGCCCTCGGAGTGCTCAGTGTCTTCGGTAACTGCATATATAAGGGATATATATATATATATATATATATATATATAAAATGATAATAGTGTGCACACAGTGTTCTCTTTAGTTCGCCTGGAGCTGTTGGTCTGTGGTTTCCAATACACAATGAAAAAGCAGGTAGTAACCAACGCTCCACAGGTCTTGTTCACAAATTTTATTAATTTCAAAGTTAGTGCATAGTGCAAAAAAGTTTAGCAACGTTTCGGCCTTGGTTTAGTGGCCTTTATCAAGCTTACACTCTAGTGCAACTAAAAGGGTTTAAATACCCTGCAGGTGATTAATTGAGGACACTCCCTTCTTTTAAATTATTCTTAATTCCCAATTAAATTATAAAGCACTTCTTAGCATAGATTTTAACATCATATTTATTATTAGCACTATTTATTATTATATCTGTCACTGGTATTAATAACTATTAAGCACTGTCACTTTAAAGGAAATAGTATTTGAGAATATTGTTGACAGAGGGAGTGTCCTCAATTTATCACCTGCAGGGTATTTAAACCCTTTTAGTTGCACTAGAGTGTAAGCTTGATAAAGGCCACTAAACCAAGGCTTAAACGTTGCTAAACTTTTTTTGCACTATGCACTAACTTTGAAATTAATAAAATTTGTGAACAAGACCTGTGGAGCATTGGTTACTACCTGCTTTTTCATTTTATTTTTTGCAGTCATTCAATTTGTGTTTAATGTTATGAGTCAAAAGCCCCAAAACAGTCTCTGTACAGTGTATAAAACCAAAAAAGCCAGTATTTAGATTGGACAGTAGGGAAATGTTGATGGCACACATCTGTATTGTAGAAAACTAATCTGTGCATATGAACAATGAATCATCATTTGGCCCCATAGCAAATAGTTTAACACATTTCTTTTTTTACATCTTCGGGAAAATAACCTAATGCATTTTATGTAAAATACCCTTAGGTTGTTACAGCTATAAGCCTACACTACAGAAAAGGGGTTTGGAGCTAGGGGGAGGGAGAGTCCTATATGGACTGTGCCAGGCTCCTGGTGGTCAGTTTTGGGGACTTTGGAGGGACATTGCAGGGCAGCCATTTGGAGCAGGGATGTAAGGTAAGGATGATATTACACTACACAGTGGGGCCAGTAGTGGGTGAAAATGTAGTTTTGGGGGTGGACATGCCCTTTAAAATGTGCATTATTATTTTTAATGATTCAACAGAAGAAGGAGACCAATGGAAAACACAATAGAAGAAGTCTAGATCAAAGAAATTATGGAAAAAGTTCAGCATGCATGTGTGTAAGCTTCTGTTTTCTGATAGCCACTAAAGCAAAGAAGTTTTTTAATAGACTGTCGTGAAGCTTTTCAGAAATATTATTTTGTATAAGCAATCATGGCTAGTAATTCATATAAAGGATCCTTTTGCTAGTTTCCAGATATAAATCTATTATGAGTCTGATTGCACAGACTGAGATCTTTATTGCATTTAGCAATATATATATTTATCTTTAGAATGAGTGTAATATCTTTATGTGAAGACATCAACTTGAATACAGTTTACAATTCTGGAGACTCTATCTATAAAAAGGCATTAATAAATAACAGAATCTACATCTATATAGGGTAATATATATAGGCTAAAAAATAAATATAACTAAAGATGGGTACACACATTGGTAATAAAGTGTCAATCCCTTTGGTCCCGTAGGATTAGTAATTCCCCCAATATTATTTCTGGGAGAAGGACTCCAGTTTCCACTCCAATGCCATAGGAATAGTAATTCCCCCAATATAATTTCTGATAGGAGCACCAGGATGGAGAAAACAGCTTCTGACAGGCTTCATCATTTCTTCAGGAAAGTACCAGAGACTAACCTGGCAGGTGAAACTATGTGTGCTGGCTATCCTCAAAAAAATTATATTGGGAAGTTAGAATAAAGAATCCTGCCCCAAGTACTTTTTATTTTTTTTCAAATAATTTTTACTGTGTAGTTGTCCCTAAATTCTGCCATTAGGTGATCCGCCCATTAACTCTCTTTAAATCCAGAGCCGAGAAACTTGATGAACTAAATTTATCTTTCTGCCACAAAGTTTATGAATATTAAAACATTTCTACATTATTTGTATATCTATACCTGTGTGAAATCTGTAAAGCATTTCAGTACAGTTGCTCTGCAATTACATCACTTTTTAGGAATTTTCTCCTGCTCTTGGCATAGAGAAATACTCTACATCATATCTAATTAGCCAGCTCCACGCACTCTCCCTTGATAAAGCACCACTAGCTTGCCTTTCCTAGAAATGAGAAAATATAGATTTTACTAATTTACACAGGTGTAAAAAAAAAGAAACAATTAATTTAAACCAATGCACAAAGTTACAATGTCAATGCTACTACAGCTTGTAGGGCATGTCCCTGTGAAAGAACAGACTTTTTATTTGACGGTTCCATGCTTTACATTGTGTTCCAAAGTCATTTTTTTTTGCACAGACAGCAGATGTCCATTAAGAAAACGACTCTCTGTGTTTGCTCTTTGAAAAGGAACAAAAAGGTACAAAATGTTCTTACCGTGAAATCGTCTGATAATGAAGCATTGTTTATAAATAAATGTATCATTCCCTTATTATCTCTGAGAAAAAAACAGACTGTTTACTGTTTTATTTGTCCTAGGGCAACTTTTAGATGGCCAACATTGGTAAATATATCATATAATATGTACAATGTTATCGACATACATGTTTCTGACAAGTCTAAAACAGTTTGTAATATTTTATGAAAACATTTGTCATCTATTTTTTCATAATATTGATAAGAATTTTCAAACAAAAATAAACGATACATTCTATAAACATATATTGCCCATTTCTGGAAACTATAGTTTTTCCCAACTATCACTTTATCATTTTTTTTTTACATGCCCCCTATTTTTTTAACTATCCAATCTGAAACATTTTATATTTCAGCTGTTAATCTTGTGCCTTATTATCATAAACCCCTCTGTTGTGTGCAGTTGTTCTGTAGCTATAAAGGTGACTGTTGGTATGTGTGAATTGCATGGTGGGAAATTCCATCTCCCAGTGCTGACTTATAGTGATTACTGAGCATGCTTTCACTCACAGATAGTCAGATTAATTAGGGAAGGGGTACTGAGTCTGTATTCAAAACTTTTTTTCAGTTTCCATACCCTTTAATATAAATTTGTTTTTAAAGAAGAAGTTCGGTGGGAAAAAAAAATATATATTTATTTATTTTTCACATACCTTAGTAATTCTACATATTCTCTTAATTTTTGTAAAATCAATAGATTTCATCCCCTTTGTTAGTGTGCTACAAATGTCAGGTTCTGCAACAGTCCTCCTTCCTAATTTCCTTGGTATGTTCCTAACAGTAATTTGCACTGATTGGCTATTGGATGGGTCAGATCTTTATTGGACAATGGAATGAAATCATTGTCTGAGACCATTACTTACACTATAAGGGGTCCTGTAAATAGGAAGTCATTTCTGTATGCATGGAGAAATCACAGGATGGGCTGATTAAAGGGAATGTCCACCCTTAAAACAAAAAACTGTTCACTTGTCAGTCGCCTGCCCCTAATTCCAATCAATATATTTTGTACATTATTAGATACATTGTTAAAGCGGAAGTTCAGTGCAAATACATATGCTTTTCAGAAAAAAAGAGCAGTATTTTTTCACCCCAATGATCTTAATCCCTTAATGCCAACAGCCAATCAGTAGAAATTACTGTTAGGAACATTCCAAGGATATGGTGCATCCTGGGAAGAATAAATTCAACAGCAGGGAACAGCAAGGGGTAAGAAATCAACAAATTTTTCAAAATGGAAGAAATATGTAGAATAACTAAGAAGGCATTACATATAAACTAACAACTTAAAAATAATGAAAATTTCCACTGAACTGTCCTTTTAACTAGATATTTAAGGATAATTATTTTCTCATTTTGGCAGAGGAAGCTAGCTTCTCCATACATGCAGTCAATCAAGGCTTTGACTGCTAACATCACTGCCAATGATTGACTGCTCTTTCTCATGCACCTCTTCTGCAAAATTATTCATCGAGCAGGGGAAGGACAGAAATGGAGAGAATATAGGCAATTCAAATCATTGAATATCTGGTTAGAAATGCATGTAATCAAGTGCTAAAAATAGCAGTTGAGGTTAGGTGCAAAAAAAATAACCATTTTTTTTATTTTAAGAATGAACATGCCCTTTAGGGCCATTGACATGATAAAATACTGTCTTTTTTTCTGAAAAAGGCAGTTGCTGAACAGACATGCTGAACTTCACCTTTAAAGGATAACTGTATTACCTCAATGTATTTTTTAAAAAATTGCTTTAGAAAGAGTAAAGGTATGCAGCCCTCCCCATACATTATTTTCCTGATTTCGAGCCTCTCTGCATTCAATTAGCCATGTTGTGAAGGGGGCGTAATAATTTGGTCTGCCTCTAACTGTCATTCAAAGCTAGCATGCAAGAAAACACTCCTCCACCCATCCTTCATCAGCTTGATTTTGTAGGCTGTATCCTAAAAACAAGACATTTCAAGTTTGTTTGACTGGCAGAGGAGGAGGAGAGAGGTAACAGACATTCCCACCAGCCAATGACAAGTGATATGTTAACAATGGCCTTGGGCCGTCTAGGAGGCAGGCTTTTAGCACTCATATTTGCTGTGCGATATCTAAGGGAGGGCAGTATGGCTGTAAATGTGAGTAAGTGATTTCTGCTGCTGGACATGTAATGGGGGTGATGTTTTTTTTATTTTGTTGTCCTTTAAGATGAGTTGATCAAACAAACAAAAAAAAACATGCCTTAATCTCAGAAAGTGAACTTCTGCAATTAAAAATATTAACAGAGGTTCAATAAAAGTTCCTATTGTTAAAATGGCTCTAATTTTGCCCCAAATAATCATATTTTATTTAACATTTGAAAGCTAACATCTAATTGGTTGGGGAAAAATTAGCACCATTTTTAATGATAAGAACTTTTATTGAATCTCCCTGATTGTTTTAAATAGTCATAATTCTGTTCAACTGAGTTTTATTAAGTAACGTTGTTTAGGGCAATGTTCTGCTTTTATCAAAAACAAATACTGACCTCACTTGACTTAGTGTTTAAATAGCATCTATTTGAAATGACTGAGCTGTTTGTCAGATGCCGCCATCTATCTCCATTTTCAGGTTCATTTGTTCAACGGATCTTAGAATCGCCAGCAGCACTGCCACAAATCATTTTCAGGACATTTTAAAAATGAAACTACGGACAAACCACTTTTAAATGAACTTTAATTGAAAACAAACACATAAGCCCAACTGTTGTACTGTTGCTAAATAAATTCAATAAATGACTCTCGCTCACATTTTAGATCTTTGGGGATTCAGCTGAAAACTAAATTCTGGAAAGCGAATTTTAATTTGTACTTCTGTTGAACATGAACAGTTATTGGCAGAATTCGTTCTACATTGCACGGTTTTCTCACAAACAAAAACAATCATGTAGAAGATCAGCAATTTTTTATTTTTTTTGTAAGTGATGAATGTCCTTGGTACGATAAATGATGTGAGCATTAACTAAATCCCACATTGTTTGTGCTGTCAAACCTCAGAGGTTCTGCAGATTATTTAACCTCCACATTTTTAACCTCACTGTGTCAGCACTCCGTGTGCCAAAACGAGGTACATCCAGCAAGGATAAGGTGATCCAGCTCCAAGAAGCAAACAAAAGTTTGCCAAAGAAAAATTCTGAACACATTCCAAATATGAAGACACCGCCGCCTGCTTCTCCAAATGTCAAGTCTGCAGTGTCTCCACGGAGTGATATTAGATAAGAATTACTTTTGTGTTTTGTAAAAAAAAATATATATATATATATATTATATTATATATTAATATATATATATATATATAAACTATTTTAAATACATAAAAAACACAAGCTGCTTCTAGGATTCTCAACTGGTCTCAACTGGTCCAGTTTGCAAAACAATATGCAAAACAAAACAATCTTAATGAGGTTTTCTAGGCTATGGGGAAGATGCAGTAAGAAGCACTTGCTCCTTTTACCTTCCTGGTATCACTTTGCGACTGTTACTGCATTAAAGTGTATCTCTACTGCTTAAAATAATCAGTAGTAGTGATAATCAGTTTTATTGAAGAATGGGAGGTAAAGGAGCTGTGTTTTACCTTCCATTCTTCAATAAAACCTGCAGGAGCCATGAAAGAAGGTAAGGTACTTACCCGATCGCTGATTCCTCTGCCACGTAGTCTGACAGATCCCGAAGGACTCTGTATTCTATGCAAATCGCACTCCTTTACTTCCCATTCTTCAATAAAACTGAATAGCAATTTTTTTTTAAACGGTGGAGATCCCCTTTATACCCTTTAAAGGAGCTACGAATTATTATCGGTTATCGGTTGCATTATTATATTTTTTTACTACATAGTAGTGCAAAACTTAACTAAATGTTTTATTCATAAGGAGCCAGTTAATGTTTCCAGAACAAGCACAGCCCCTGCTAATTAGTTAAAAGCTATTACATCGAGAAGCATGGCTTTTACACTTATTTGTACAATACTACCTTTTACTGCATATCCCTATTTCCTAAAACATTCATGTATTAGAATTTTTTTTTCCATTTAATGTTTTTGGTTCTTTTGAATTCACCGGAATGTGCCAGATTTTATATTAATTGCTGTTTAATTTCCCAGTAAATCTGTACATTTTTGCAGTGATGTAAAGGAAGGGAGATGAAGTTCAGGTCCGATTCAAACCCGGTTCCAGCTTAACCAGCTCAAAACTTTCGGATCTCAGAACCTTCCATATTTTCGGTAACCCTTGAAAATACTGAGCTACTTTCAAGAGTTACTGAGGCTACCTTCCAGGATAGCCCGCGGAACCTCTGAAATAGCTTGTGTATTCAGGAAGTTTGTTTTTCATAAGTTATGGTTATATGTATGTGACCATTTCCCAGGTCCCTGAGCTATTTACATTAACTTACTAATGCTATTTCTAGCTTTTATTTGATTGGAACTTTCAGATTTGTTTCTATATGGGTCCATTTCAGATATTTGTATTATTTAAAATTTTATATCTGTTGTATTCAATTAGATCAACTGGACTTGAAGTTTAGTTCTTGAAGACGTTTCGCTAGTCATCCGACTGGTTCTCAATCAGAATGACTTGTACAAGATCTGTGGCAATTATGTACCCTGGAAAATCCAATTAGCATATCACAGCCAAGTGTTAAGGGCGTGATTAGATAGTGGCTAAGAGGTGTTATAGGAACGCCCCGAGTAAGGTGTCAAAACAGCATTGTACATGGCAGACAGATGGTGTCGAACCCCCCACCTCTATTTAGGCTTGGTTTCTTTATTTTCACAAAAATGTCCTCCTTAACACCTCTCTTGAACCAGCTTAACACCTCTCTTGAGGCCATTTATGTGAAAATAAAGAAACCAAGCCTAAATAGAGGTGGGGGGGTTCGACACCATCTGTCTGCCATGTACAATGCTGTTTTGACACCTTACTTGGGCGTTCCTATAACACCTCTTAGCCACTATCTAATCACGCCCTTAACACTTGGCTGTGATATGCTAATTGGGATTTTCAGGGTACATAAGTGCACAGATTCTTGTACAAGTCATTCTGAATTGAGAAAGCCAGTCGGATGACTAGCGAAACGTCTTCAAGAACTAAACTTCAAGTCCAGTTGATCTAATTGAATACAACAGATATACCATGGCCTGGATGAATGAGAACCTTAACAAGCATATTTAAAATTTTCAAAAATTTGAAAACGAAATGAAACTCGCCTATCTTGAACCTCTCTAGTGAGGAAAGAAAGAACTTGCAATTAAACTATTACTACCATCAAAAATGTACACATAAAGGATTATTAATTAAAAGTTGCAAATGTTTGTAGCTTTTAACGTGCAGCAGCCAATCAGATGTTCACAGATTTTTTTTTCTAACTGCAGTAGACCAATAAAAAACAGTAACATCTGATTGGTTGGTGCCTATTAATGGCAATTTTCAAGCAAACATTTGCTCACGTCGGGTGTCTTTGCACTCAGCATAAACTCCCTTTTGTAAGGAGCTAGCCATACAATCTGTCATTGCAGTACACCAATTCTTCATTATGATCACCATGCAATCTGTATTGAAAAATCAATCAAGGAACGTATTTTAACGTCACAAAGTATCTCACAGCATTGACATTCCCATGGTATACTACATATGTCTTCACCGGAGAATTCTGTTGGCAGGCGAAATCTTCCTTTGGGAGGATTTATGCATTCTCCTTTATGTGGCTTTTCTAATTTATCTTTTTCCCCTCTAAAAGTCATTGTCTGTAAACCATTTTCTTACAAAACAACATTTTGTTCTGATTTGCTCACAAGGACCTGCCTCACAAATGTTCTCAATCTGAGACCTATGAAGGGTGGAATCAACCAAGCAAAAAATACAAAAAACAGACCTGTTGTCATGTTAAAATAAAAGAAGAAGCATATTGATAGAACTGGAGAAATCCCACATTTAATGCATGTTTTTAAGGTGTTATTAGGATTTTTCTAGTAATATGTAATGAATGCTTGTTAATTGATACTCTGCCTGATTAAACGTAAAGGAACTGCTTTAAAATGAATCAGCTTTCTTTCCTATTCTCCTGTCTTTTTGTTTGTATAATTTTCCTTTCCTACTTTCTTTCTTTTTACTTTGTCTCTTTTTTTCCATATTCCTTCATTCCTTTATTGCTCTCTCTTTATTTCTCACTTTTTCTCTTAAGTGCAACAACTTAAACAGGAAGTGCATTTTTGCATCTTGTCATTTTGTAGACAATTTTTATGGTGTTTTTTACACATCAACATTAATCGCTTGAAAATTTCCCCCGTATTTCCCCTGTATTCAGTGAAAAATGTGTAAAAACAGTGAAAATTCTGCAGACCAGCAAGAAAATGGGTCAATCTATACAAGAGAAACACAAAAATTTCCAAATATTAGATCAAGATATATTAGATCAAGATAAACAAACAAACAAAAAAAACAGGTGACTTGTCAGTTATCTGCCTTTAACCCCAGTTTATTATTTTCCAGTTTAGCACATTTATTTGTAACCAGATATTTAATGATAAGTTCTATTCCATTTTGGCAAAAGTATCTGCCTCCTCCCTCTGCTCTAAGAGCTTTTAACAAGCTTGAGCATGTGCAGAGGAGGCACAGGTGAAAAAACAGTCAATCATTGATTGTGATGTCAGTTGTCACAGCCTTGATTTACTGCATGGCCAGCTTAATATGCCAAAATGAGGACAATAATTATCATTATATATCTGTTTGGTAATAGAGTTAATAATGTGCAAAATATATTAGTTATGGTTGGGGGCAGGTTACTGACAATTGACCAGTTTTTTGTTTTAAGGGTGAACATGCCCTTTAATGTTATTAATGCATATGGGTTTGATCTGATTCAATGTGCTCCTTGTAGGCAAAATATTCCCCTTCAGCTGAATTTATTTATAATAAATGTATTACTTTCAGTTTTATTGCCCAACATTGCAGACTTGCCAGTGAGCACCTTCATCCCAACCATTAATAGTGGCTGCCAATTCAAATTGTTCTAGCCAATCAGTCCACTCCCTAGTTACCCCATCAAATGGATCAGGTTTAAAAATAGGTTTGGCAATTGGGTCTGGTAGAGCTACTAAGTCTAATTGGGAATTTCATTTGCAGGTACAAGGACAAGAGAATGTAAATCAATACTATCAGTAGCAGCCTCCATAGCTTAATACAGAGAAAAAATATACAGAGAAAACAGGGAGAATAAATGGTATTACCAGCACCGCTGACAACAATTTGTACCAGATCACTGGTTTATGGAAGGATTATGGGTAGCATGGCACACAGCGGGTTACTCTGGTGGTCTGGCACAAAGCAGACAGTGCACATAAACAGGTTCCCCACATAACATGTGCAGTAATCGGGTGTCCCTGTCTATGGTGCACCACTTTGAATATTGACCAGGTCTGTATATTGTGTGTCCTTGTAAGTTAGTGTACACTTATCTGTTGCCTCAGAGTTTGTATCCAATAAGGTAAATTGTCTGTCCAATAATCTGTCCTCCCAACAGGTGGTAACAGGATCTCATACACAGGATCTTGCAGTCAATATCTCTCTAAAGCACACACCACAATCTACTTTCACTTTCTGTCCTCCTAGCCATGTAGAGCAGGGGTGTCTTGTCTTTTATTACTCACTGACACCCCCTGCAGGCTGGAGGTGGTATATAAGGAGCCTTGGTGTATGTGTCCATTACAATACACATCACATCCTGTGTAGCAGACAGAAACCTTTTCTGGATTACACTTCCTTTCACATGAAGCAGACACAGGGGTGTGGTTTAAGCTGCCATTTGACCATTCCATTTTGAAATAGGGATCTCAGCTCTGTAAGTAAGTTTATATATTTTGTAAAGTTTGTGTTGTACCTAATATAAGTCAGTGCTATACTTTATAAACATTTACTGAAAGTCATTTAAATGGTAACAGTGAGATAGTACACACATACATATACAACTTTTCTATATGTAATATCATATACCCCACCACATTGGTAGCTCCTAAAAACTCAATGCAATCTCCTATGGAGATATAAATATATTCATATAATATAACGGATTGTATAAGAGAGCACTCAATGGTCTTTTTGTTAATTTATTATTTTCAAAGTGCAACAAACAGTGCAAACAGTGCTTTTTTTAAATACTATTGCAGGCACCAGGGCGAGAAAGTGTGTGAGAGCGTGTGCTCTTAATCTAAACTATATACAATGTATACTTGAGTATAAGCCAAGGTTTTTACACAGCATTACTTACCTTACATGCAGCCGCAATCTGACAGTCAGGAGAGATGGTGCAAGCATGCACAAAGGTGCAGGAATGTCGGGGCGTTAGCTAATTGCCTCCTTCAGCCCTTACCAGACATACCGTAATGGAGAAACAAGAAAGGACTGACCCTCCTGTCAGTGGAGCTGGTAATACCAAATGCCTCTTCTTCCATCGGGGGTTTAAAGGTGGGCAGTATGTTGAACCTTGCCACTAAAAAGTTTGTTCAACCTTGCCACTCCAGATGTTTAGAAACTATAACTCCCAGCAATAAAGAATGCTGGGAGTTGTAGTTTCCAAAACATCTGTAGTTTCCAAAACATCTGGAGTGCCAAATTGCCAAACATCTGGAGTGCCAAATTGCCAATGAACTGGGGGCTACTGGATTTGACTACGGTATTATTATATTGGCACAAATATTGTATGGGACTACTGTATGAGAATTATCATAGTATAAAATGGTCCATTTAAAGGGCAACTAAAACCTCAAAACAGTACTACCGTATATACTCGAGTATAAGCCGACCCGAGTATAAGCCGAGGTACCTATTTTTACCTCAAAAATTAGGAAAACCCCATTGACTCGAGTATAAGCCGAGGGTTGAAATTAACCAATACTGCCTTCTGTAGCCATGTGCATTTTATTGCATACTGGTAGCCATGGGGATTACTGGTAGCCATGGGGATAACTGGTAGCCATGGGGATAACTGGTAGCCATGGGGATAACTGGTAGCCATGGGGATAACTGGTAGCCATGGGGATTACTGGTAGCCTTGGGGGTTACTGGTAGCCATGGGGATTACTGGTAGCCATGGGGATTACTGGTAGCTATGGGGATTACTGGTAGCCTTGGGGATTACTGGTAGCCATGGGAAATGTACTTACAGTTTGGTGTGCAGAGCCTTCCGGACATCTTCCCAGAGCCTTCCGGACGCCTTCGCAGAGTCTTACAGACGCAGCCGCAAGTCAGGATGCTAAGCCGGCAGTTCCCAGTAGTGCTTTGCGGGTGCGCGATGACATCGCGCCGACGTGCGCAAAGTACTACTGGGAACTGCCGGTTTTCTTACCTGACTCGCGGCTGCGTCCGGAATTAAGGTAAGTCCCAGCTTGACCCGAGTATAAGCCGAGGTTCATTTTTCAGGTCATTTTTAAGACCTGAAAACCTCGGCTTATACTCGAGTATATACGGTAAATTAGAAGGCAGAACACCTTGATATAAAAGCAGTAGAGTCTCACTTCTCATTTTAATGTGGTGGCTGAGAAATATACCTTTCTAACATGGGATTTGTGTTTTATTTCCCAGCATTTCAATATCACAAAGTGATATTGACTAATTACATGTTTGCAGTAGTGATCATAATTACTAACCTCGGCTTATACTCGAGTCAATCAGTTTTACTCGTTTTTCATGTTATACTCAAGGCAGGGTATTTACCTTGGGTAGGACATGATCAGGGAAATTCACCCAGAGCCGCACTTGCACTGGGTCAATCTCCCAGAAGAGAGCTATTAGAGGCTGCATGGCTCTGGGTGAATCTCACCCACATGTAAGTAGTGTGTTAAATACTTTTGGGAGCAAAACCGCACAGCCTCTGGTAAATAGACTCATAGGATACTGACTGTAAATCATTTAGCACAACCCCTAAAGTCTGTGCTGCGGTTCCTGATCGCCTCTTGATAAATACCCCTGTATATGTCTACTTTATTTCCTAGTGTTGCATTTATAGATGGTATATTGCCAGCAAACTTCCTCCATGTGTGTCTCAGTCTTACAGGTTCTGCACATAGCTTAATGTTATGATATACACTGCAAGTGAAAGTCAATGAAAAGTATAAACAGATCACATCTGTATTTATTTATAATGAACATTACGTAAAAGTTTTTGCCAAGAAAACACTAAATTCAGTTCAGAATTCATGAGGAATGTGTATGTAACATGTAGGTTTTCAATCTTTGGACTGCGGCCTGAATTTATCATTTCACACCACAATAAAATCTAAATGGCACAGTGGGTAATAATGCACATTAAAAACAGCTCCTATGGGGAATTGGTTGATTTCTGTTAGTTTAGTCTTAATATTTTAAAGGTTTCTGTCTCCACTTATGAAAATATTTTTTCCAGACAAATGTAGAGTTTTTTCAGCTGATTCAAATGAGGAGTCTACTATTTCTGGGAGACTCTTCGGTCAAAAGTTATTGTAACTAAAACTGATTAAGAAGCAGATGTAATACTTTATTACTTGCAGAACATCATCTGAAATTTCGGTGCCTCGTTTTGATATGTGCTTTAGATATGGTCCTGAGATTTAAAACCGGAAAAAAAAAAACCTGTTTGACTAAACCATCTCACTAGCATTGTTAACTATTCAGATTAATCATCAGAAGGGCCCTACAACCAGATATGATTCAGTAGAAAATGAAGTGAAGAAAAGTAGAGCTGTGATACCTTTTATTGGCTAACTAGATAAAAAAAAATAAGCAAGATTTCGGGAGTCCTAAGTCCCCTTTATCAGGCTGGATGTACTAGTTAGCCAATAAAAGGTATCACAGCTCTACTTTTCTTCTTACTTATGGCTAACATGGTACAAACCTCAACCATAGAAAATGAACACGTTCTATTTAACAAATTATGTATTACAAGACAAGATTTTCTTTGATAAAACAAAGCATTTTAATGTAAAGGTACAGCAAAAAATTTTGGAAACAGACTTAACTGATCACTTCATCACAGTAAGAGTTGCAAAATTGTGCCTGTATTCTTAATATTTAGCAACCAGATGTTGACTTTTCTAACTGTAATAGGCCTGTAAAAAAGTATTATCTGGTTCAGTGTTTCTCAACCAGGGGTCCGGGGACCCCTAGGGGTCTCTGAGAGGTTGCATGGGGGTCCTCAAAACATTGACAGAAATTGTATAGATCCACAATTTTGATGAATGCAGATATATTTTTCTACATATTTATCAATGTTCTGTATAAAGTCGGTGTTTGGTTTCATTTATCTGAGAGATAAATGAAAATAAGTAATGTTTTAATGTAAGGGTTCCCACCCTGGTGTGAATTAGAGTGCATTTTGTTCAATAGAGATGTATTTAAAGATCTATCATTTATATTTGTATAGATTAGGTTTTTTGATGATTTGATGACTGACAAAGAAAAATAATGATACTGTATATAATTATAATTTTATGTAGAGGTCCCAGAGACATGAAAATTGTTTCAAGGGGTCCCCACAGATAAAAAGGTTGAGAAACACTGATCTGGTTGATGCAAATTAACACCTCTTATATGTGTCAAATAAATGTGTTTAGATTGTAAGCAGGACCTGATGTGAATGTATACATGTAATTGTAATGCGCTATGGAAGATGTTGGAGCTATATCAACAATAAAATATATATATATCATCAACAATAAAAATAATAATTGGATAAGCCTGTTAATGTTTTCTTTATTGCATTGGGTACCTGACGCAATTTATGGAAACAGCACAGGCTTCGTTAGTAAAATGTTTACCCAATGTTATCTCCCTATTACAAATCTTTATTGCAATACCCTTATATGTATTGCTAGAATATGCCCTTTTTGAACCACATATAATAATAAGATATTGTTTACTAGTAGTGCAAGATTCAATTAGTTACAATTTAGGACATTGTTCTTCTTTTAAACTGAATAAAACACTCAGGAGATATGTTTAAATGTATTGCCCTTGAAAGTCCCTTTAAATGTTTATAAGTAGAATATCTGAGCCTGGGAGCATCTTTGAAAGGTAAACGAAAACGGGGTTTGTGGGGCTGAACTATGTGACATAAAAATTTTCTTAGGAGGGTGGACATGCCCCTTAAAAAACCTGCCCATTTTGGGTTGAACTGCACCAAACTGTTTTGTTTGTGGGTTGAGGGGCCCCATCTAAAATCTTGCTATGGGGCCCTGCGATTTCTAGCTACGCCACTGCTCGTACAGTAACTGACTGCTTACTAGCTTCTCCCCCTCCTTTATTAACATATATTATCCAATATTAGAGTGGGTAAAATTGTCAGTGACAATGACTGGGAGGAGCCAGATAGAAGTCTGTTTCTGTCTATAACTATATGAGTATAGTTCTCCTTTAATACTCGTCAAGACCAGATCAGGTTATAAATTAACAATGTGTTCCTAATATACAGTATCTATTTTGCATAACGCCTTCTCTTTTTCATCTTACAGTCAATTTTTTTCTCCTTTGCCAAGAGAGCCACAACACAGTTGAATATTAGTTTGTAGTTTACTGTTGTATTAGATACCGGCTAGTGGCTATGCTTGAAAAAACGCAAATGAAATATAGACGTATTAATGTAATCTGCCAGCATAATTCTAACTGCACATTTTGGTTTGACACTTTCATGCAAAACTATAGAGCAAAAAAAAAAAGTTGTCTTGTATAGGGATAGGAAGTTAAATTTTTCTTGTTTGGTTAAGGTAAAGGAATATTTTTTTACAACCAACCTTCTTCCAAATCTCAGTTACTTTTCTATGCCATACTAAAAGGGTAACTATAGTCAAAAAAATAATTTTGATCAATCATCAGTAAAAGTTAGTTATATGGTCATACATGCAAAAACACATACCCCCAACCTCACAGAGGTACACACACCTACTAACCTTACCTTCCATTCATGTGGCAGCCATATTTAAAAGGTAAATAAAGTAGAAAAAACTAATTTTGATATATCCCAACCTCACAAGGGTACACACACCTACTGGCCTACCCTTCCATTTCCATGGCAGTCATATTTAAAGGGTAAATAATTAAAAAAAATAATTTTGATATATCTTCAATAAAAGTTAGTTTTATGGTTGTAAACACAAAAAAAACATACCCCCTCAACTAGACCCAGTTACACACACCTACTGACATCCTTTCATTTCTGTGGCAGCCATACTTAAAGGGTAACTATAGTCAAAAATATTTTGATCAATAATCAAAAAAGTTTGTTTTTTAAATCCCCAACCTGACACAATTACACACATCTTCTGACCTACCCCTCCATTACTGTTGCAGCCATACTTAAAGGGTAACTAAAGTAAAAAAAACAAATTGTGACCAATGATGAAAAATGTTTGCTTTTTTTAAACCCCCAACCTTACATAGGTACACATACCTACCAATCTACTTATCCTTATCTGTGGCAGCCATACTTAAAGGGTACCATATACACTCGAGTATAAACCGAGGTTTTCAGGCTCGGTTTATACTCGAGTCAACCTTTCTCCTACCTTGTCCGGCGGCCGCGCGATCCGCATCCTCAGTGCCTCTAACTTTACGGCGCTTAAGTGGCAAATATTTACAAATAAGAGTAAAACTTTCTTTATTTGTGCATACTGTATGCACAAATAAAGGAGGATTTACCCCTATTTGCAAGTATTTGCCACTTAAGATGTTTGAAAACTACAACTCCCAGCAATAAAGCATGCTGGGAGTTGTAGTTTCCAAACATCTTAAGTGGCAAATACAAACCCCCTCGGTTTATACTCGAGTCAATATCTTTTTTTCTCCTTTTTTAGCTAAAACTAGGTACCTCGGTTTATACTCGAACGGTTTATACTCGAGTATATACGGTAACTATATTCAAAAAACAAATTTTGATCAATAATCAAAAAAGTTTGTTTTTTAACCCCCAACCTGACACAGGTACACACACCTTCTGAACTACCCCTCCTTTATTGTTGCAACCATACTTAAAGGGTAACTATACTCAAAAAATTTTTTTGACTAATCATTTAAAAGGTTTGTTTTTTTAACCCCCACCCTGACACAGGTACACCTACTGACCTACTTCTCCATTACTGTAGCAACCATACTTAAAGGGTAACTAAAGTCAAACATTTTTTTTGACCAATCATCAAAAAAGTTTGTTTTTAACACCCAACCTGACACAGGTACACACACCTACTGATCTATTTATCCATTTCTGTGACAGCCATACTTAAAGGATAACTATAGTCAAAAAACTAATTTTGATCCATAATCAAAAGTTTGTTTTTTTAACCCCCATCCTGACTCAGGTACACACAACTACTGACTTACTCTTCCACTTCTGTGGCTGCATATTTAAAGGGTAATTATAGTCAAAAAAACTCATTTTGACCAAACATCAAAAAAGTTTGTTTTTTTAACCACCAACCTGACAGGTATACACACCTACTGACCTACCCTTCCATTTCTGTGGCACCCATACTTAAAGGGTAACTATAGTCAAAAAACAAATTTTTATCACTAATCAAAACAGTTTTTTTTTTTTAACTTCCAACTTGATACAGGTACCCACACCAAATGAGCTACCCATTCATTCATATTTAAAGGGTATGTTTTTGATGACTAATCATCAAAAAAGTGGGGGTTTTCAAACTCCCAAAACTTTTTTGGATTATTCTTATAGAATGAAAGGTTTGGAACTTATCGAATACATGGAAACAACCGTGAACTCTTGATTGATTCTGTATATGGGAGGTTTACTGTATATGGGAGGTTTACTCCTGATTCCATAATGCATGGGAGAAATACTAAATTTGTGAACCCACAATCCCGTGTATGGAAGGTTTATGGGAGGTTTACCAAATTTGTAAACCTTTGAGTCGGAATATGGAATAATTATTAAATGTGAAATCTCTAAAGTAGTGTATGTGTGAAAGAAGTTACTTTATTTCAAGAGCATTCCCCAGGTCTCAGAGCCATGTACAGTAAGTTACCATTGCTATTTTTACTTTATTTTAATCAAACTTTTCAGGTTTTTTGCTCCCCATTGAGTTTAATGAGACCAATTTTATAAGTAAGAAAATCCGAAATCAAAATGGATTTTACGAAGTTCGCCCATCTCTATTGGCCACCATATGATTTACTTTATAATAACACTTTGTTTAGGTGTAATAGAAGGTTGTGCGGTTGATTGGAGCAGGATGTGGGGGAAATTAAATATTGAATATCCCTCTTGATGCTCAGTGTCTGGATGACGTAGATTTCCATTTTAGCAGCTGACATTGTGGAAAAAACACTTTAATATGTGCTTGCCCGCTCCTGTATTGGGTCCAGTTAGATAAGCCACACTTGAGCTTGCTGTCACAACAAGTAATAACTGTATGGGCCTATAAGAGACCACTAAAAACAGCCCAATAAACCTACCACACCCAAATAAGAGTTTATTTTAAAGGAGAACTAAAATATAATTAAACCCCCCCCCATAGCAATCACTTCTCACTCCTGGGTTTGCTGTACATTGTCCATAACCTTGGGTCAAGGTCTGGTTCCTAGTCCCTGTCTCTCCATGCCACCTCCATAGTTCTGGGACTTATCCAATGGTAAAAATTGCTTTACTGTAAAGATTCATGCCTGTCTTGCTTTCAGCAATAAAAACACCTGTCCCCCGTTATGTTTTCATATGTCCTGAATTAACTATTAAAAGAGCGAGCACATAATTTGACTTCATGTACACTAATATGCACAAGTGGGCAAGCACATAAAGTATAAAAGATGCCCATTTCAAAATGTCTGCTGATGGAACCTAGAGTTATGTTCCTGAACTCAGGAGTCAGATCACACGTTCAGGCTTTAATATGCTTTTCCTCCAGTCATGCTGCTTGCCCTGCCCAGGCAATCTACTATATAAAGTAGAAATCTTGTATGTATATATGTATGTATGTGCTCACCTCACAGCCACACCCCTGAATACATCCACATAACGGCAACGCCCTCTGAAGTCCAGTTTGAACAATACAAATCCTGCACGTCACTTGCAGAGTGTGATTCCCCAATTCAGCAACTCAGATGAAGGGCCTGGGCTCTATGTGCTGCCCGAATTCAACAACACAGACAAAGAGTCCACTTCAGTGACACAACAACAGTGTAATGTACGGCTACACAACTCAGAGAGCCGTACACACAGAACAACAGCTTCTATAACAGAGGGAATGAGACATTTACCTTAAGGTCTGTAACACATTACAATTTGCTCCTGGAAGGTTTCAAATATAAGCCCTGGAAAGACTATCAGGGAGATTCAATAAAAATTCTTATCGTTTAAAATGGTGCTAATTTTGCCCCAACCAATCAGATCTTGTTTAACATTTGTAAGCTAACATCTAATTGATTGGGGCAAAATTAGCACCATTTTAAAAAAACTTTTATTGAATAACCCCCTATGTTATTATTGGTGATATGAATGACATTTATATACAAATTTAAACCCTGGAAAGACTATGTTACTATTGGTGATATGAACCACATTTATATACAAATATAAACCCTGGAAAGACTATGTTACTATTGGTGATATGAATGATATTTATATACAAATATAAACCCTGGAAAGACTGTGTTACTATTGGTGATATAAATGACATTTATATACAAATATAAACCCTGGAAATACTATGTTACTATTGGTGATATGAATGACATTTATATACAAATATAA